>PVJS01055663.1:0-12589 GCA_004027185.1 Glis glis
TGAAGGCACATCAAATTTAGACTTCCCTATCACTTGGATTTAACAAACATCTACTCAATATTTTTTTTTTTTTTTTGCGGTACCGGGGATTGAACGCAGGGGCATTCTACCTCCACGCTACGCCCCCGGCCCTATTTTTTATACTTTATTTTGAAACCGGGTCTCACGAAGTTGTGGAGGGCCTCACTAAGTAGAAAGAGAGAGAGAGAGATTGAGACAGGGAGAGAGAGAGCAAGAGAGCTGAGGCTGGCCGCGAACCCAGATCCTCCGGTCTCCGCCTCCCAAAGTACTGGGATTACAAGCGTGCACCACCACGCCCGGCTATCTACTCAATATTTTATCCAACAACTGAGTATACTTTATTTTCAGCTGCTCATGGAACTCTCTTCAAAATTGATTGTGATCCATTATTAGGCCATAAAAAATCTTAGCAAATACAAAAAAAATGAGAATAATCTCTTGGGTCTTCACAGCATAATGGGAAAAAATTAGAAATCAACAACAAGAAAAACTACAGAAGCTGTATAAATACATGAAGATTGAGCAGTGCATCAAACAGGGCACATTTGAGTGATGAGTGGGTCATTGATGAAATTAAAGGGGAAATTTAAAAACTTCTTAAAATCTAATGAAGATAGAAACACAGTATACCAGAATCTCTGGGATACAGTGAAGGCAGTTCTTAGCGCGAAGTTTATAGCTACAAGCTACATTAAAAAAATCAGACAGAGCCGGGCGTGGTAGCGCACGCTTGTAATCCCAGTACTTTGGGAGGCGGAGACCAGAGGATCCAGGTTCGTGGCCAGCCTCAGCTCTCTCTCTCTCTCTCTCTCTCTCTACTTAGTGAGGCCTCCGCAACTTCATGAGACCCGGTTTCAAAATAAAGTATAAAAAAATAGGGCCGGGGGTGTAGCGCGGAGGTAGAATGTCCCGGGTTCAATCCCCGGTACCGCAACAAAACAAAACAAAACAAAAAAATCAGAGAGATCTCAAACAATCCAATGATGTACCTTAAGGTCTTAGAAAAACAAAACAAACCAATCCTAAATCTAGTAGAAAGAAAAAATAATAAGGATTAGAGACCAAATTAATGAAGCGGTGTAGTGGTGCATGGTTTTAAATCCCAACACCTGGGAGACTGAGACAGAAGGATCACAGGTTCGAGATGAGCAACTTAGCAAGGCCCACAGCAACTTAGTGAGACCATTTCAAAAATAAAATAGGTCTGGGGGTGTAGCTCAGAGGAAGAATGCTCCTGGGTTCAATCCTAGTACAATAATAGTAGTAGTAATAATAATAATAATGATGATGATGAAACTAAAAGAACAATACAAAGGGTTAATGAAAAAAAGAGTTGGTGTTTTGAAAAAATAAGATTAATAAACCCCTAGCCAAACTAACCAAAAGAAAGAGAGAGAAGACACAAGTTAATACGATTAGTGGTAAAAAGTATTACAACAGACAACTGAAATCTAGAGGGTTATTAGGGAATTGGTTATTTTGAAATAGATCCATAATAATAGGTTATTTTGAATTTGATCCATCTGTGTTTTAATTTATATTCAAATATGCCACAGTGAAACTCACCATGTATAACTGAGTTGCACCAATTAAAAAAAAGATTAAGTAGGAGAAAAGATGGACAAACTTATTAATGCATAAAAGGGGAAAAGATCACAGCATGGTGAAAATCACAAGAGTGTGATTATCCACCAGGTGAGCATAATTTAGCAGCATATATATCCCTTTTTCTATAGGGGAGGAGGAGAATAGAGAATATAGATAATTTTGCAGGCTTTCCTGGAAAAGGGAAGGGCAGAAGAAGAAAATGCCCAGCACACAAAGGCTGTCTTGTTATGCAGATAGTCTAGCCCATCTGTGGTAATCTTTGCCTGGGTCAGGTTTAAAACCCCCAACCTGGCAGGGACTCTTGCACACCTGTAATCCCAGTATTTGGGAGGCTGAGACAGGAGGATTGCAAGTTTGAGGACAGCCTCAGCAAGTAGTGAGACTCTCATCAACCTTCGAGACCCTGTTTCAAAATAAAAATAGGTCTGGGGGTGTAGCTCAGAGGTAGAATGCCCCTGAGTTCAATCCCCAGTGCCACACAAAAAAATAAATAAAAAATAAAGAGAGTCAGGGGTTTATATTGGAGGTAGAATGCCCCTGGATTCAATCCCTAGTACCAAACAACAACAATAAAAACAAAATGTCTTCTTCCTGTGAGAAGATTTCTCTAAAAAGAAAGGAGGATATCAGATAATAAAACTGTTTGCACCTGCTATTTACTAATGTAGATAGATGCAAATTTCTTTTCACAAAGGACAGCTTTTCAGAGCCAGCCTATGTCTGCAGTTTCTCAGAATAATGGACTCAAAATATGCCAAAGAAGTATATTTGGGGTGGGCTATTTTATTCTCCTAAGGTATTAAAGAGATGTCTTTTGTGCCATTTCAGAAGAACACCAGTTAAGTTAATTTTAGAAGTCACTTTGCCTTTTTTCTATGAAAGATTTGAATTGCATGAATGAGTGTCTTGGGTATGGGAAGATAAGGGGTGTCAGGGCCCTGTCCAGGGCCAGCTGTGGTTGCAGGGGAGGTTTCAGTGGTGAGATCCCCAGTAAGAACACTGGCAGAGTCGCCATCTGGAGGAGAACAACAGCAACTTTATTTCATAGACCCGCCTCTTATATAGGGTTCCGGGGGGGGGGGGAATGGTGCATGTCCACTGCAGCGAGACTAAGCATGGGCGGTGCATTTGCCTAGTCATACTTCATAACTATATACACATCTGCGGCTGCGCAAGATGAGCACACAACCACAGCTGCACAGAGTGAGCCGGGTCACGTCCTCACCACCAGCCTTTACTTCCTCTGGGCCCCCACGGGGGGGTATGTATTTTAAGTGCAACATAATGAAGAAAAGGTGATTGATAATATATTTTAAGCAATGACAATACTCAACCATGTCCATTCTCTAGAATCTTAGCCCTTAAGATATTCTGTTTAAAAAATGAGGAAGTGGCAAAGAAGTTTTGAAGACTGAACACTATACCCTGTTTTAAAGTTTTACAACACCTATTAGCATATTAAAAGTACTGCCTGGCATGCTGGTTTACGCCTGTAATCTGAGTATTTGGGAGGCTGAGACAGGAGTATCACAGGTTTGAGGCCAGCCTTAGCAACTTAGTGAGGCCCACAGTGCCTTAGAAACCCTGTTTCAAAATAAAAAACATAAAGGGCTGAGGTTGTAGCTCAGAGGTAGAAGGCCCCTAGGTTCAATCCCGACTCCTCCCGCCCCCCAAAACATATTGAGATATCTTGTAGTCATGACATTTGTTTTACCTTGATCTAATTTTCTCTAAGTTTACTTGACTTTTGAGTACATTTTATTAAATTTTCTTAATATCTGGGCTATGAGAAGTGACCGAATTTAATATTTCAAAAGATATTAAAACTCACAACAAAAGTGAGACATATTTTGGGAAGTGCAAGTTGAAGGCCAACACTGAAAAAATTTAGATTTTCCCCATCCCATTTAAGAGTTGAGAGAAAAGGAGATACACACCATCAACTGTGAAGTGGATGCTGCAAAGCAATTGCTTCCGAGATTGCCTAAGGCAACAATGCAACTCCAGGGTTTTGTTAATAGGGATTAACAAGTACAGCTGATGTCAGGCGTGGTGGCACACACTTGTAATCCCAGTACTTGGGAGGCTGAGACCGGAGGATCCAGGTTCGTGGCCAGCCTCAGCTACTTAGTGAGGCCCTTCGCAACTTAGTGAGACCCTGTTTCAAAATAAAGAATAAAAAACAGGGCTGGGGGTATAGCTCGGAGGTAGAATGCCCCTGGGTTCAATCCCCAGTACCGCAAAAAAAAAAAAAAACACAAAAAAACAAGTACATATGAAAGACTCTGTTAATCACTCAGAACACTGGGAGTGGTGGCACAGGCCTGTAATCCCAGCACTTGGGAGGCTGAGACAGGAGGATTGCAGTTCAAGGCCAGCCTCAGCAACATAGTGAGATTCTCAGCAACCTAGGGAGACCCTGTTTCAAAACAAAAAATAAAAAAAGGACTGGGGGTGTGGCTCAGAGGCTCAGAGAAAAGTAGTTTTAAGAGTGCCCTTTCTAAACTTTTGGATTGTGCCTGCGCTAAGGGAAATGGATTTCATGTTAATCCTTCAGAAGTAAAATTGACATAATCCTTTCTTATAGTTAAATGGATTCTTTTTAATCATATATACAGTGTATGCAAGCAGTTCCCAAGCTAAATAGTAAAAATAAGTAAGTAAATAAATCAGTCCCCTTTTGGGCTGTGGCAAATTGTTTTCCTGAAAGTTTAATCTTCAAAATGAGAACCGAACCATTCAACGTGGACCTGAGAGCTGTAGCTAGGACCCCACAAACACTTGTCCTAACATGACTCTGCTATTCGTTGTCTTCGTTGGCATTTCTTTATTTTATGTCTGTGACCGTCCGCGGCACACCTGAGGGAAAAGAATGACACAGACCCAGAGCAGATTTGAGAGGGGCAGGCCAGGGGACCTCACTCTATGGCAGAGGCCCCGCTGGACACTGGTCCACAGCTTTTATTCATTTTTGAGGGGGAGGTTGAGGTATGGATGTTCCTGCATACGTGCAGTGCTTGAGAGCTAAAATTTAACTAGTATACATGCAGCGAGGGCTAGAGGTAAATGTTTAACTTGGCTGGCCGCAGAGCAATTGTAGAGAGTAAAACCACAGAGGATGTGCAGAAGATCCTTGAGACAATGTTCGACAAGCGGAATATTTGGGAATAGGCGCCTGCAAAAGACAAAGGAATATTTACCTTGGAGGAACAGACTGCTTTCAGCCAGCTCATCAGTCTGATCATGGCTTTCCATGACCCTTAGACCTTTCGTAGGCAAACATCAACCTGCTTCTGACAGTCGCATTCTCCACAATTTTGCCCACACACCCACTCCCAAATGCATACTACCTTCCCTTTATGATAAATCTCTTGCTCTGTTACTCATACCTGATGCATCCTTAAATTCTTTTCTACGACGTGGTCAAGAACCCGGAAGGTCCGAGTGAAGGTCTCTTTGGATCCCTGTGCAGTGACAGAATGATAGCTATGGAGTAATCAGGGTGCATCTTTCCATAAAGCTAAATTCACATTCCCGAAATGCCAATGAGAATCACATAGCTCAGAGGGAGCAGCGTTCGAAAATGTAATCTCCCCTAACTATGATGAATATACTTTGAACAAAATTAATTTTCAGAATTCCACTGAAGTGCCACTTCCTGGCCCCCAGAATATGGAGTGATTTTAATCTCATTTACTTACTTATCTTTAGGTGGAAAAAAAGTTTACGAGGATTGTTCACAGGAATGCATCATTTTGACCACTGATCACTGCATCAGTTGAACCAGGGAGGTTGTATAGACTCTTTTATTTTTATTTTTATTTTTTTTGGCAGTACTGGGGATTGAACCCAGGGGCATTCTACCTCCGAGCTACACTCCCAGCCATAGTTTTTTTATTCTTTATTTTGAAACAGGGTCTCACTAAGTTGCAGAGGGCCTCACTAAGTAGCTGAGGCTGGCCTCAAACCTATGATCCTCCTGTCTCAGCCTCCCAAGTACTGGGATTATAAGCCTGTGCCACCATGCCCAGCATGGAGACTCTTTTGAAAATTGTACATCTTAAAACTGAAGAGTTGATAGTTTTATTTAAAAGACTGAAATTATATGCAAATCAAAAGATTTAGAGAAAATATACAAAACAAAATCCTCACAAATATGCCTTAACGGTACACAATGAGCACCACGCCCAGCTGGATTGCCCTTCTAAATATACCACAGTTATGGCATCACATAATCAATGAGGTATTTCTTTGTTTTTATTCCTTTACAATATAGCAAACATTTAGTGAGGAAAGAATTACGTATCCTTAATCAAAAAGTAGGAGAAATCCAATTTGAGATTTTCTAATGAAACTTACTAAAAACTTTAGTGGAAAGAGGGAGTTGATGAAAGCTAGAAAATGGAAACCCACCGTCCGTTCCCAAGTACCTGTTCCTTCTTTTACATTCAGTGGAAGAAATAAACCTGTCAAAGTAAATATTAAACTTGTTATAGAGTCCACAAATTACTGTATAATGTATGTGCAGAGACTACAGCAATACTTCTAGACACTTCAGTGCTCTTACATCAAGTCTCATTGAAGACAGAGTCAGCTAAACTCAGGAGGATATTGAATTAACATGACTATGTGCTTTATTCAGGTCACTAAGGAGACTGAATGTATTTGCCTAGTAGGAAGGTCAACTGGAATTTAGTTAATTAAGGAGTGTTGGAAATGGGGTACACTGTAGGCATCTGTTCAGAATATAATACAACAAAAGTTTCCATGAGGAAGACATCAATAAGTAAGGAAAACACCGACTAAAGGTAAATTTAGTGAAAGACATTTCCTGAGATAGATATATCCAAGCAAGTAGGTGAGAACTTCAGTTGGAACCTAGCTTTGGGGGCAAAACTGATCAACAAACAGTGTCCAGAAGAACTGTAGCCGTGTACTATTATGTTACTGATACATATCTATGTTCTATATTTAAAAATAAATAACAATCTAATTATTCAATATTTCCTACTAAAAGCTGTTCCAACTTTAGTAGCATTTCTTTTTTTTTTTTTTTGCAGTACCGGGGATTGAACGCAGGGGCGTTCTACCTCCACGCTACACCCCCAGCCCTATTTTTTTATGCTTTATTTTTGAAACTGGGTCTCACGAAGTTGCGGAGGGCCTCACTAGGTAGAGAGAGAGAGAAAGAGAGAGAGAGAGAGAGAAATCGCACGTGCGCGCTGAGGTTGGCCGCGAACCCAGATCCTCCGGTCTCCGCCTCCCAAAGTACTGGGATTACAAGCGTGCACCACCACGCCCGGCTAGCATTTCTTTTTTTACACATAAGTGGGCCCATGGTTAATTAACTTGGGGAGTTTTAGCCTATGAAAGCAAAAATATCTATTTCCTACCCCAGATCATAAAGTAATCTTCCTTCAGATCACGTTATATAGAGGAAGAATGTCTCATTGTTAACTTGACACTTCATGTGGCATTGTTCAGTTAGGAAGGCTGCTTTGAAGTGCTGGGTAGCAATGCTAGTAGCCGGGAAGATAGAAGAGTTTTGTAGACTCAAAGCACGTTTCATCATAGCCATTTATATTTGATTCTGCCAAGGGAAGGCCTCTCTGTTGAGTTTTCTAGTGTTGCTAGTCAGCCAGTAAGCCAGTGCAAAGAGGATCTCGGCTTTCCCATGAGCCAGGAGCCGGAGAACCCATACTGAGGAGGGAAGAGCGGGATCAACTTCCTTCCTGCTGTGGAAACAGCGCCTCACTGCGAGATGTTCTCCACCCTCAGGCACAGTCTGATGTGAGGCAGAGGGCAATGTGCCTAGAGCTGGGGTTGGGGTCGGTGATCGCAATATATGTGTAAATTATTTTTCAAAGAAAGAATGTGCTAATTAGACAATGTTAATTCCATTTTGTAAGAGGCAAAACACCGGATTTGGTGAAGGCTGTGACTGACATTTGAGTTCATTCTAAAGCATAGTCTTACAATTTGAAGCTAAGTGTTTTACCTATGCTGAAAGCTTTATTGATTAGGTCTCTGAGCAGCTGATGATTATGTATAGTTAATGATTAGTATTCTTTTGACAGTATTCTTTTGACAGTATTCTTCCTTGTACAATAATTACTTTAAAGCCCCACCGCTCAACATTGCAGAAGGGGGGACCAACCCTTCCACATAGAAACCTTTGAGAGACATTCTGGATCCAGACCATAATACATTTTAAAATCAGAAAAAAAGGACATTTCTCATAGCAAAATAAAGTGTATGTGTGGTATTGGGGATCTAACCCAGGAGCATTCTATCTCTGAACTATACCCTCAGCCCTATATTATTTTTTATTTTGAAACAGGGTCTCACTAAGTTGCTGAGGTTGGCTTGGAACTTGCAATCCTCCTGTCTCAGCCTCCCAAATACTGTGAATGCAGGAGTGTGCCACCATGCCAGCTTAATAACAGCATATTTTTTTAATTTTTTTTTTTTTGCAGTACTAGGGATTGAACTCAGGGGCATTCTACCTCTGAGCTACACCCCCAGCCCTATTTTTTATTCTTTATTTTGAAACAGGGTCTCACTAAGTTGCGCAGGGCCTCACTAGGTAGCTGGGGCTGGCTGCAAACCCGGATCCTCCAGTCTCAGCCTCCCAAGTACTGGGATTACAAGCGTGCGCCACCACGCCCGGCTTAATAACAGTATATTTAACACTAATGTCACTAAGTAGCTGAGGCAGGCGGCAAACTGGATCCTCCTGTCTCAGCCTCCCAAGTACTGGGATTACAAGTGTGCGCCACCACGCCCAGCTTCCACTTTTCAAATATACTCTCAGAAATTAGTTTATTCGGTCTCTACAACTTACAGGACTGGATATATTCACTAATAAGGATTTTTCTTTCTACCCCTAATCAACTAAGATAACTTTTTATTATTGTTGTTGTTGTTATCATTTTGTGGTACTGAGGATTGAACCCAGGGGCATTCTACCTCCAAAGTACTTTTTATTGTTTATTTTGAGACAGGTTTTCCCTAAATTGCTGAGACTAGTCTCAAGCCTACAATCTGCCTGTCTCAGTCTCCAAAGTACTGGGATTACAGGTGTGCATCACCACACCCAGCTTAACCTTTCTTTAATTTGACTCTCTCGACTATTTCTCCCTTCTAGAAGCCATCACTGTTAGGCTGAGGCTACCCCTATAACCTCCACAAACTTGGTCACATGGCTAATAAAATAGGCTTAAATAAAGATTCTCTCAAAAGACTATGAATACATATTTTTCCTATTAAAATACATAGCTTAATAATTTTCAGTAGCACTGATTTTTATTTAAAAAATAAATTAAATTGGTTCTGTCAGCATGAATCACTTTCTTAGGAGAAAAAAAAGAGTCATTTTAAAAAGTTCATCTGATGGATTTTCATTATATGAATTTGAAAGCTTCTCAACTTAAAATGAGTTTCTTCTTACCCAACCTCTCAAAGAAGCGCTCTGCTCCCGTCTCCATCACAAACAAGATGTGTGTCTCCAGGCAACCCACTCAAGTCTGGCTCACTTTTTCTCTGTCATCTTGGGGATGAGCGAACTTGATGTAATAGTGGACTTTATGGTGTACCTCCCTTCTTTCTCCCCAAGACATTCCCTTTCCAGGTCCAAGGCTCATTCCCCAGCTGCTGGGGACGTTGACTGCTGAAGGCTCGTACCTGAGCCCTCTACAGGAATTGTCTACACCTCATCCAAGGTTACACCTTTCCCAAGGATGGCCTTCACTACATGACTGAGTAATGTGGGGTACAACGTCCTCACCTGTTTCCTCAACTGGAGACAAATCTGAAGGACCATTGCTGTCTATGGGGTTTGTTAAGACTTATGGGGACTGCATGTCTTCCTCTTTTACCCCTCCCTTCTCACTCCCACTCATACACAGGTATTGTTCTGAGAGCGTTTCCCAATAAACCCAGTGCACACACATCTTCATCTGACTTCTGGGAAACCTAATACCTTGTAATATCTGAAAAATGTCCAAAATAATTGTGCCCTTTGATGTTCAATAACTTTAAACGTTAAAAGGTGTTATTAGTAAAAAATAGGTCAGAGGTCTAAATTTGAACGCTAACATTTTAAAACTTTTCGGAGAAAAATCTTTCTGATCATTGGTTTGGCAAATATTTTATAAATATACCACCAAAAGTATAATCCATAAAATAACAAATTATTGGGCTTCATCAAATTTTAAAGCTTCTTCTCTTCAAAAGACACTATTAAGAAAATGAATAGTAAGCCCCAGACTAAAAAATAATCTTTTGCAAAACATATATCTGATAAATAGTCTTGTATCCAGAATACGTAAATAACTTTGAAGGTCCATTAGTAAGAAAATAAAGGACTTCACTAAAACATGGGCCAAATATTTGAACAGGCATCCCACCAAAGGAGATATAAAGATGGCAAATAAGCACATAAAAAAATGTTCAACATCATTAACATTAAGGACATGAAAATTAAAACTGCAGTGAAATATCACTGAATTCTTATGGCTAAAATTAAAGATACTGACCATATCATGTGTTGGTAAGAATTTAGAGGAATTGGAATTCTCACATGAAACTAGTAGGAATATAAAATAGTACAAACACTGTGGAAAATAGCCTGGAAGTTTCTTAAAAAGTTAAATATACACCTAACATGCCAGGCGTGGTGGTGCACACTTGTAATCCCAGTACTTTGGGAGGCGGAGACCGGAGGATCCGGGTTCGCGGCCAACCTCAGCGCGCATGCGCGCGCGTGCAATAGATCGATCGACCGATCTCTCTCTCTTTCTCTCTCTCTCTCTCTCTCTCCCCGTCTCTTTCTCTCTCTCTGTCTCTACCTAGTGAGGCCCTCCGCAACTTCGTGAGACCCGGTTTCAAAAATAAAGCATAAAAAAAAAATAGGGCCGGGGGTGTAGCGCGGAGGTAGAACGCCCCTGCGTTCAATCCCTGGTACCGCAAAAAAATATATATATACACCTAACATATAATCTAGCCATTTCACTGTAGGTATCTGCTTAAGGGAAAAGGCAAATGCATATGTTTAAACACTTATACATGTGTATTCATAGCATTTTATTTGTAATAACAAAAACCGAGAAATAGCTCAAATGTCCATCAACACATAAATGATTAAATTGTTTATATATATATATGTAAAATGGAATTCTACTTAGCAATACAATAAATTATCAATATAACAGAAAACATGGATGAATATCAAATTAATTATGCTGAGTGAAAGTAGACAAAAAGTATATATTGTCTGATTCTATTTACATAAAATTCTAGAAAATGCAAACGAATTTATTGTGACAGAAAACATCAGTTTTTGACAATGTGAGGCAGGGGGACATCTACAAGAAAGGAATTACATAAAGAAGGGACATTTTTGGCTAATGGATATATTCATACATTTAATGGTGGAAATGCTTTATGGGTATATATATATATATATGGCCGAATTTACCACATTGTACAATATAATACATGCAACTTATTGTATGCCAATTTTTTCTCATTAAAGCTATTTTTTAAAGTCCATATTGAGCTCTACTGTCTGCTTCATGAAATGTATAGTAAGTGCTAAAAAAAAATGAAGGCAAATCCTGTAGCTTTGTGCTATAAACTATTATGCTGGAAGATGCTGACAGGTGCAATTTGGAAAGATTGATTCACCAAATATTGAAATAGCATGAAATGAAAAATTATGTGGTAATAGCATGAAATGAAAAAAATGCATCGAATAGCTTACTTCATGAAGAATGATGACTATTCTTCAACCTGGAAAGATATTAGCAGATAAAGTGTGAGCTATGGAATGGAAATGCTCCTGCAGAGGTGATCTGAATCCTTAGATAAAAGAATACTGAAAACTAGTAACAGAGTCTCTTATGCCAAAGAAATCAGACACCCACAGCAACCTGGGAAGACTTACAAGTAACGAAGGCTACACGTCACCTGTGATGCCCTTTCTCAGACCCTGGCAACTTGTGGGAGTAAATGAACACAGTGCACTTGGGCTGCAGAGCTTTATTACCTGTGTAAACAAGAGTTTATAAGAACTCTCAGTCACCGCTTTCTCATCTACTAAGAACATGAGATGAATAATACCTAATTTAAGATCTTTTGTGAATATATGTCTTTTTCTGTTTGTGGAGGGTCTGTTTCAAAGTAGGCACAAAATAAATGTTGAAAAATTCTATTCCAACTTTTTGCCCTGGAAAGCCAATTTGCAATATAATTTTATATGATTTTTTCTATTGATATGCATTAGGCAGCAAAAAATAATTATTTGGCTAAGCTACAGTGGCTTCTTTCTTTTGTTATTTATTTATTTGTTTATTGGTACTGGGGCTTGAATCCAGGAGCAGTCTGCCTCTGAGCTACACCCCCAGCCCTTTTTATTCCTAATACATCTTAAATCTCAGTAGACTGAAGCAACTAAAGTTTAGCTTTTAAAGTCTTATACAGGCGGGGAGTGGTGGCGCACGCTTGTAATCCCAGTACTTGGGAAGCTGAGACTGGAAGATCCGGGTTCGCGGCCAGCCTCAGCTACTTAGTGAGGCCTCTGCAACTTCGTGAGACCCGGTTTCAAAATAAAATATAAAAAGTAGGGCTGGGGGTGTAGCTCGGAGGTAAAACACCCCTGGGTTCAATCCCTGGTACCACAAATAAATAAATAAATAAATAAATAAATAAATAAATAAATAAGAGCCGGGCATGGTGGCGCACACTTGTAATCCCAGTACTTTGGGAGGCGGAGACCGGAGGATCAGGGTTCGTGGCCAGCCTCAGCTCTCTCTCTCTCTCTCTCTCTCTCCCTGTTTCTCTCTGTCTTTCTCTCTCTCTCTACTTAGTGAGGCCCTCTGCAACTTCATGAGACCCGGTTTCAAAATAAAGTATAAAAAATAGGGCCGGGGGTGTAGCGTGGAGGTAGAACGCCCCTGCG
>PVJS01055664.1:0-12588 GCA_004027185.1 Glis glis
AAAAAATAGGGCCGGGGGTGTAGCGCGGAGGTAGAATGCCCCTGGGTTCAATCCCCGGTACCACACATACAAAAAAAAAATTGCTGAGGCTGTCCTTGAACCTGTGATCCTCCTGTCTCAGCCTTCCAAGCCACCACACCCATCGTGTCATTTCATTCTTCTGAAAAGTTGGTATCCCATCCCAACTGGCTTCGGGGGGGGGGGAAGAGGAATCTTCCAATCAAATGGCCTTTTTGGTGTCCTGCTGTTTTTCCACAGAGAAAACCCATAGTTGTATAGTATGTGATTTCAGAAATGCAGGGAAAAGATGCCAAGAGAAAAAAATCTAAGGCAGGCGTCGGTGTAGTGTATGTGGGCTGAGCTGAACTGGATGAGATGATAGGCGCTGCTTGATTCCCAGGCTCAGCAGCTCCTGACGCTGCCTGGTGCAAACCTCTCCTCCTTCATAGATCTGGAGAGGAGAGTCCTCCCTCATCCCCTCTAAGGCCTTAGTCACCCAAGGAGGGCATAGCATCAGCCCTGGGATCCAGTGGAGAGGAGTTGACAAAGGCAGAAATAATGAGGGGGACAGATAAGTTAAGGTCCCCATTGGAATCTCCTTCTCACATTGTAGGAGTCCTGGCCAGGCCAGGGCCAGGAGAATGTGTTTCTGGGAATAATGGGGCCCTTGCAGCCGCGAGGTGTGGAGCCTCCATTTGAGAAGTCTTGTGTGTCTGTGTCCAGTGATGCTGCATGGGTGTGAGTGGTCTTGGGGAGGTTGAGGGACCAGAATTTTGTGATTGGGCAGTTCAAAGCCATGCTTGAGCCCATCCCTAGCCATTACCCCACCCCATCAGGAGATAGAGAATTTCCCCCCAGGCCTCTTTGGACCAACTGTGGCTCCACAAGGACTTTAAATCTCCCAAGAGGGTAATAGGTATTATTGGGTACACTGGGATCAGTTAGCAGTTTATGATCTGAGTTTGGGGTTTGAAATTAATTGGGTTGCAGATACAACTTCTTTTAATTTTTTCAAACCAACTAAATACCCCTAAACCAAATTATAACCCCCTCCCCTGAAACCTTTCATCTCGCTCTCTCCCCCTGTGGCTTTATTTGCTGGGTAGTGAAAAGTGCTTTCCCTAGCTTCATTTGGGTTGCATGCTAAACAAAGTGAGAAACCCAGGGAAGGAGGAGGCTGATGCCAAAAGGGCCAGTCGCTGCCCCTCCCAGTTCTACATCCCTGGCCTGCCCAGCCGCCTCACAGTCTGGGTCACAGCCCAAGCAAGCAAAGACGCCTTGACCAGCAACAAGCCCCAGCTTTGTTGCATTTGTGGGGGAGATGCTTTCTGGAGCCCAGGGATCTCCTCTGAGAACCACCTGTGCCTCCCAGCCTCCTGCCTGGCTGGACCTTCTGGCACAGAGGCCCTGCATTCCAGCCAGTAGGCTGGTGGTAGGGAGCATGGGGAGGGAGATGGCTAAGGGGGCTGTGGTCTGCCTGAGGGGCTCGAATTCCACTCTGCCCCATACGGCCCCTGCTTGGCTTGGGATCTCCTGAGGCCCGAGCCAGGTTAAATTGGTCCCGTCTGTCATCAGCATTGACAGTGGCTTTTGAAGTGGTCTACAGAATAGGGACAGGGAACCCAGGGTCTCATTTTTTACCTTCTTGGTGCTTCAAGAAGGGAACAATTCAGGTTCCCTTTACTAGGCCACTTCCTTGATCAAGGATCTGAAGTAACACTTTATTGCCTAGCCATTGGTGGTAATGATGAAAGTGACCACCACTTACAGAGCGCCAACTAAATACCAAGCATTGTGCTGAACACTTTTGTCTCATTTACTTCTCCCAGGTAGGTATTGTCATCATCCTCAGTTTACAAATAAGGAAGCTAAGGCCTGAGAGAAGTTGATTAACATGCACATGGTCACATCTCTTGGAACCGATAAACCCAGAGTTTGAACCCTAGCATCTGATTCTAGAGTTCATACTTTTTAGCTGCTATGCTCTGCTTTCTACTTCCCCGTCCTTTGCTGAACTCTCATTTGGGATTGGAACTCATTGATTATCTTGAATTGTTTCCAATTTTTAAAAAAATGAATTCAAGGCTTGATTCTCTGGCTGGACCTGAAGCTGCTTAAGGGCAAGCCTATGTGGACTTTGTTTTTCTTGAACACTCCAGCACCTCACTCGGGGCCAGCTTGGAGAGCGCTCAGGTACAGGCTGAAGGAATGAAGCCCCTGTCTTTGCCTGCCTCCAGCTCGGGAGTTGCCCAGCAAGACCTTGTTCTGTGACGGGTGGGCAGTGCCAGAGTGGGATCTTCTGTTTGTCTCAGGCAGGCAGCCTGAGTGTAGCAGAGGAAGAAAGGATGTCGTGTACAGTGGGACACAAAGCTGATGCAGGGGCAATAGGAAGAATGGAAGGCAGAATCCAGGGAGCCCAACCAGTTATTCTGAGCAGCCTGTTTAACAGTCTTGGGACTGCAGGTCTGCCTGTCTCCTGTAGGTGCTTGTCTCCTGTAGGCAGCCCCCAGGAGGGAGGACGCTGCTCCATGAGTGGCAGGGAGGTGAGGGCAAGATCTGTTTTTACATCTCTGAACTGTGGGTATTGGGATGGGACTAACCACCCTTTCCTCTGTAGATTCTTCTAGAGAGAAACACATTTGGCAGGGCTTGAGGTGGGGGTGAGGGTGAACTGTAGTTCCTAGCAGCCAGCCCAGGCCAGGGAAAGAGCAGGCAGGGTGGTTCCTCAGAGTATAGTTGTTTTCACGGCTAGGTCATTTTTGTGTTGGATAAACAGGCAAATAGTTTGACCTGGCCACTAAGTACGAACCATGTACCAAACTTCTCCAGCTGCCCCTGGCCATAGCTGCCTGAGCAGAGTTCACCTAGGCTCTCAGAGACTAAATGGGGCCTGATCCCATTTCTTTTTTTCTTTTTTTTTTTTTTTTTTTTTGCTGTACTGGGGATTGAACTCAGAGGCATTCTACCTCCGAGCTACACCCCCAGCCCTATTTTTTATTCTTTATTTTTGAAACAGGGTCTCTCTAAGTTGCGGAGGGCCTCACTAAGTAGCTGAGGCTGGCCACAAACCTGTGATCCTCCTGTCTCAGCTTCCCAAGTACTGGGATTACAACTGTGCGCCACCACACCTGGCCTGATCCCATTTCTGTTGGTGTGACTGGGGGGAAGCCTGGAAAGGTACACCACAGTGGCCTCTGCCACGAGGCCATATGTTCTATTCTGTTCTGTCCTTCCTTCTTTCCTTCCCTCCCTCTCTATGTGCTAGGGATTGAACTCAGGGGCATTCTACCTCTGAGCAATACCCCCAGCCCTATTTTATTTTTTATTTGGAAAAAAGGTCTTGCTAAGTTGCTGAGAGTCTCACTAAATTGCTGAGGCTGGCTTCAAACCTGCGATCCTCATGTCTCCGCCTGCCAAGTACTGGGATTATAGATGTACACTACCACGGCCGGCAAGCTAGATTCTATCAGTCCTGGACGCCACTGGGTCAAGATGTTATTAGTAGAGTAGCCTTAGAGATGTCTGATTCTGGGGTTTCCAGACAGGGCTCAGAAGGTCTGTGTCAGAGGCAGGAGGATTGGAGGTCACAGTGCTGAGGCTCGTCCCATCCTCTGTTCAGTCTTAAAAAATCCACTGTAGATATTAACTCACAAAAGTGTTCAATTGTTTTTTCAAAAGTTGAGAAAAAATTGTTCTGGTGTAACTGGTTTCCATTTTATAGATAAAAAACATGGATAAAAAAAGCCAGAAGCGCCGGGCGTGGTGGCGCATGCTTGTAATCCCAGTACTTTGGGAGGCGGAGACCTGAGGATCCGGGTTCGTGGCCAGCCTCAGCTCTCTGTCTCTCTCTCTCTACTTAGTGAGGCCCTCTGCAACTTCGTGAGACCCAGTTTCAAAATAAAGTATAAAAAATAGGGCCGGGGGTATAGCGCGGAGGTAGAACGCCCTGGGTTCAATCCCCGGTACCACACACACACACACAAAAAAAAAGCCAGGTGTGGTGGTACACGCCTATAGTCTTAGTACTTGGGAGACCAAGACAGGAGAAGCTCAGGTTCAAGGCCAGCCTCAGCAACTTAGCAAGGCCCTCAGTAACTTAGCGAGAGTCTGTTTCCAAATAAAAAATAAAATAGGGCTGGGAGTATAGCTTGGAGGTAGAATGCCCCTCAGTTATGAGCTTGCTAGGTTGGGCAGCTTGGGAGCCACAGAGCTGACACTAAAGGCCAGCCCACGGAGCCCAGCTCTGATCCTTGCTGGTGCCCAGTCCTGCTGACCTTGGTCTGCCCTGCCCAGGTCTCTGGGCCTCTTTGCCTGGCCTTTAGCTTGAATCCTCATTCTGTCTTGCCCATGCGCAGCTAATTTGTCAACCACCCTTCTGTTTCGGTTTTTCAAGGAGAATTGCTTCTCTCTCCTAGGCCTGGGGTCAGGGCTCCCTAGAGCTGGTAGCAGGGTGGGGGCAGCCTACTTGATGCTGGCTCCATGGTAACTCCCCATTGGGGCCACAACTTTGCACGTTGTGGCTCTGACCCAAGATAGGGCCCATGTTGCTCCCACTCTGCGCCCCCTGGCCTTGATGCCACTGCTCAGCAGACGGCTCAGTTTGCCTCAGTGCTGGGTGGTGGGGCTGCTGTGGTGGTAGCAGTAGAGTTCAGTGTCACAGGGGTCTTCTGAGTCTCCTTGGCTTTGTACTCCCCAACAAGGTTTGGGAGAATCTCTTTCCCAAGGTTCCTGACTCTGGGATGCTCATGAAGGCCCAAACATGCTGTGAGCTCCAGGACCCAGGCTCACTAGGGCGAGCCTAGCAGAAACAGCACTGTGGCTACTCTGCCACCTAGCCACCTCCCTCTTCCCAGCTGGGCCTAGGCTCCATCACCATCCTTTCCCCGTTCTTTATAACGCAGGCTGCAGTGCTAAGTACAAGTCAACTGTCTGAGTGCCTCTGCCGCCCAGAATGCCATTGGGTACTGACTGCCTGAAGACACAGATCCCGTGGGTGACCATGGAGACAGTGGATGGCAGTATCTTCCTCCCTCGTCCAGGCCCCAGCCCTGGCTGCCCCCTCTGCCCTGGTCTGGCTCACTATGGGCGATTCAGAGCCCTCTTTTGTTTAGCCCGTACAGAGCAGCCCAGGCTCACCGTTCCCACATGCCACAGTCTCCCCACCATTCACTGGGAAGGCTGAAAAGCCCTCAGCTAATTGCGTTGGGCTGAAAATTACCACTTCCCTGCGTTCCCCTGCTGCTGAGGACATTTGTGTCACTGCTGTATTTAGGGGGAACAAAGACCCCCTGTGGGGAGAGCCCAGGTACGAATGTGGGATGGGGGGAATAATTGCAATCTCTCCAGGTGAAAGCCCCTGTTAAACTTCAGTAAGTCAATTAGGCTTGGGGGGGAGGGCAGAGATCCCCACAATAAACTGTTCCCACCAAGCAATTAAAGAAAATCATTTTAGCTTTGAGGACAGAAACTGCTTATTAGAAATTTTGTGACCCCCCCTCCCCTACTCTAGCCCCCCTTGGGGATGAAACAACAAAACGCCTTCCTCAATAGAAGTGTTTCTCCTCCTCCTACTCATTGTGTGGCCTGAAAGCACTTTCTGTGGGAGGGCAGAGGGAGGGACAGAGACAGGCCAAAGGGACAAATAGCAGGGGCTTAACACCTGGGCCGGTGCAAATTCACAACTGCCCAGTGAGGTTGGGTAAAGAGACTCCTGTGGACACAGCATGTCTCCAGGGTGTGTGGAGGATGCTCATCTGGGACATGCCTGTGCCCATGGACCACTATCAGCTGACGAGTGGACACTAAACCATGCGTGTGTATCTAGGCAGCAGCCAGGTGCCCCCTTACCAGAGGTAGAAACACAAGGCTGTATGTTTGGGGGGGTGCACTTGCTTAAATGCACCTTCTCAGCAAAGGATGGCAAAGCCAGGACAACCCAGCTGGACATGCACCTCTTCCCAAGGCTGTGACTGGGCCCATGTTCTCTCTCTTCCCAGGAGCCAAATACCAGCACCTGGGAGTTGAGCCACAGCATAGCTTTCCGCCTCAGACAGTCGGCAATGGAAGGCTGAATGGCCAGCAGCCACTTACTGGCCCTGGGTTAGGAATGGTTTTTTGGGGAGTGAAGGGTGGGCATGCTAATCCCACAGTGTTCTTCCCCATGTTGCTCTGGTCGGGGTAAGGTTGGAGACTCAGCAGGAGAGAACTCTGAGGCCTGGCTGGCACATGCTTTCTTGGTATCTAGCTTGGCTTATGGGAGACTCTAGTTTACAAAGCCTCACCCTCCCCTGTTTCTGGGGAGAAGCACAGAGGTTGAGGAAGGGAGATAAGGGCACCTGTGTCTTCACTGAGAAGGATGGCAGGGAGGGAGATAGACCTGGGTGTCAACTGTCTATACCTAGGTAATTTCCCAGTGCATTGTATGTGTGGGACAGGTGGCAAAGGCCCCACACCCTGCCCTGGCACTTTCAGGGAGAGCCAGTGGTGCCAATGGTGGGCATGGCATTGAGTCAGGCCCTTCCCTGGCCCCAGTGCTTCCCTGGGGCTCATGATGTATTTGGCCTTCACTCCAGTGTTCCAAAGAGGTGAAATTAAACATCAAGGGGTAGACCTTTCCCAGAAATCAAATATGCCAAGTTATTTGCCTACCAAGGGGTGTTAGGAGGTAGAATTTGGTGTCTACAGGCTGGCAGTAGAAGAGGAAAGCTGTTGACAAAGTCCTGGGCAGCACTGTGAAGGTGAGCTTTATGGAGAGCAAGGGCCGGCTGGAGTTTGGAGCTCTTGGAGGGGTGGGTGTCCTGATGTGGAGAGGAGCAATAAGGGACTGCTCACTGTGGCAGCCTCCAGGTGGCCACTGTGAGGGGATGGGTCTTCAAAGCAACCTAAATTTCAAATACTTGTCATAGTTATCTTTGATTTTTTTTAGTGTATCTATGTATATAGATACATACACCTAAACACATATATGAGTCTATGTACTGTATAGGGAGATATTTATAGAATTTTTGTGATATAATATCATTTATTATTTTTATACTCCAGAATGTGATCTTCCATGAATGGGCTTTGGTTTCCTCATATCTAATTTCTGCTTTATGACTTCAAATGTATTTCTGATCTGGGTTGAGTTCATTTTAAAAAACAGAGAACGAGCTGGGTACGGTGGCACACACCTGTAATCCCAGCAACTTGAGCAGCTGGGACAGGAGGAACACAGGTTCAAGGCCAGCGTGTGGTAATGTAGTGAGATCCTATTTCAAAATAAAAAATGAGCTGGGGATGTAGCTCAGAGGTAGAATGCCCCTGGGTTAGCCAAGCATGTTGGCGTATGCCTATAATCCTAGTATTTGGGAGGGTGAGACAGGAGAATCACAGGTTCAAGGACAGTCTCAACAAGTAGCGAGACCCTGTTTCAAAATAAAAATAAAAATAGGGCTGGGGTGTAACTCAGAGGTAGAATGCCCCTGGGTTCAATCCCTAGTAACAAACACACACGCGTGCGCGCGCGCGCACACACACACACACACACAAGAATGCCCCTGGGTTTAATCCCCAGTACCACAATAAATAAATGAATGAATGAACAAATGAATGGATAAAATACAGGGTTGGGGATATAGCTTACTGGTACTAGACATTGAACCCTTATTTTATTCTTTATTTTGAAACAGGATCTAAGTTGCGGAGGGCCTCACAAGTTGTTGAGACTGTCCGTGAACCTGTGATCCTCCTGTTTGAGCCTCCCAAGTACTGGGATTACAAGCGTGCACCACCACGCCCAGCTACATGTATTTTTAAACTTTTTAGTCTGAAAAGTTTCAAACACAGAGAGAAAATAGTAAAATTAACCTCCATGTTTTCCATCACCATATCAATTATTTTGTGCATGGCTTTCAAGTCAGACTACCTGGAAGTATCTTTAAAGTGTCCATCTGTTAGATGGCTGGCACTATAGTTGGTGAGAATGGAAGGGTCTGAGAGTAAGCTGAACTGTTCCATCACTGAGTCTTGTGGTTTCTAGTAAAACTTTCATTCTTATCCATCCATGAAAAAGAATCCAAGGATGGGGCCAAATCTTGGATCAGGACTTTGTCCCTTGGAAACTCTACTCCCATCCTTGATATTCACTGCCATCCAGACTACTTCACCCTGGAGTGGGAGGGTAGGTTTTTCTTGGCGTTCTTCTTGAGCTTCAGTGAAGTTCCTTTCTGAAGTTCCAGGCCAGCCAGCCTGTACTGCTTGGTTTTATCTATTCTCCTAGCAAACCACCAGCTATTGATTTCATGGTTGAGGCATCTATCCTTGGTCAGGCCCAGTAAATGCCTGGCAAAGCACTTTGCTCATCTCTTGATGGGACATTCAGTTGGGTGAATGTCCAGTAGCTACCAAACAGAGGTTCTATATTAGTAAAGACAAATTGGTTATAAGTGACAAATACAAATCAAATTCAAGGGAAAAGCTGAAAAATGAAACCAAAGGGGAACTCAAAGACAGAAGACCTCAGGAATAGCTGGACCCAGAGGCCACAGTGCTACCAGAATTTTGTCCTTCTGGGGTGTTCTTCTCTGTTTCTTCCTGGATCTTGACTCCTTCCTTTTTCCTAGTAACCAGCTTATTCCACGAGTCTGCCAAGAACTCCTGAGTTTGGCAACTCAATGTTTAAGTCATAGAGAGTGGTGACTGGCTTCCAAAAATCCTAGGCAGAAAATCTGGCCCAGCTTGAACCAGCTGACTACACCATGATCAATTACTGTGGCCAGGGAGGGAAAGTCATGTAAGAGCATGGCAGATCTTTCAGGAATCATATGTGTGGAGGGAGAGTGTATGGCAGACAGAAGAGTAGCAGTCTACTATTTTCATAACGGCCAAATTACACCATGATGTCCAGTCCCAAAGTGTCCATGCAAATCACAGCTAAGCTTTGAGACTTTGGCTAACACCTCTCAAACAAAGCAAGAGTCTGGAAGGAACGGCCACATGACAGACTTTAACTTCCTCTTTTCAGCTGATTAGGGATTCCTCCTCTGTGTGATGTTGATGGTGCCCTTAGAAACACCAGCCACTTTCCCAATGTGACATGCATTAGGCTGTGGCTGCAGACACATAAGGTTGGATGAGTGAGCAGTGCCTAGGACTAACCACCCCAGGGACAGGGGCAGAGAGAGGCTGGAGCCAAGTCCTTGGAGGGCACAGGCTTCCTCCAAAGGAAAATGACTAGCAGGCTGTATGATTTGGAATTAGAATCCAGGAATACAGTTTTCCTCCCAGGACAGAGTAGAAAACAGGTATTCCTAACTCTTTACTCCTTAGTGCTATTGTCAAGAGGGGAGGAAGTCTTGGGGAGAAACAAAGATCAAGGTCTGGATTCCTGTGCTACTAACTAATCTGGAAACAAAGAAGTTCCTTGGAACTTTGCCTCCCTAAAAAGCCATGTAAGGGAAGTCTTGCAGAAAAAGACCTCTTCTGCTGTATCCAGCCTCATTATTTTTTTACTTTCCACTGAAAGGTAAGCCTCAGTCAGTGTGGCCAATGCAAGGACTCTGGAGTCCTGGTTGTCTCCCAGCACAGTGAAGGAGTTGACACATACATATTGGTTGGATTTACACACCAAGGTTTGCTGGGGCTTTCTACAAATAGAGCACTCCTCTACAGTTGAGTACTCCTGTACCAATGTAGTACTCATCTGCCAATAAAGTACTCCTCTACCAATGGAGCTTTCCTCTACCAATTTAGCACTCCTCTATTAAGGAATAGGCTATATCTCCTGTGTACATAGATACAATAGGTCTTATTGTCATGGATCCTACTTTGATGGCCCTGCTGTTTATAATTTATGATGCATAGCAGGCCCAACTGGTCTATCAAGTTCCACAATACTCCCTGCCTTCTCTTCCCACCCCCAACCTTCAGGGTGATGGTGAAAAAAAAAAAAAAACTACAGTGATCAGACCAGGTTGAAGAGTATAGAGCTTCACCTCCCCTCCTATTTCTTCCATCTTGATGGAAGGAAAGTGGTTCAAAGATGCAGATGGTGGTGGTATACCCATAGGTTGACACTTACACCCTCTGCCTCCCTTTTCTCGGCTTGCTGGATGTCACTGTAGGATTCTTTTTCATTGGTTGGTCATTAGGGACTCTTTCTTTAACCCCTTACTTTATGAGCCCACTGAATGATGTAGTAGACAGTGTGGATGGACTCTCCTGCCTTTTGTTTCCTCCAAGAGAACTTTTTCCAGGTCTTAATTCTTTAATGCTTGTCACATGAAAATGACTGCCCTGGGTTGGTGCTTATGGAATGTTGAGAATGCAAATGAAAGCCATACAACCTCTAGGAGACTCCTTTGGCTCTGGGCCTAAATGTTGCAGAGGGCCAGAGATGCAGGGCCTGAGGATGTTAGATCACACAGATTTCTCTTTGATACATCCTCATTTCTCTTCTCTGTTGGCCTTATAAGCACCTGATGCTCTTAACCAAATCCGAATCAAACCTGACTCATAAGGTCCCTCTGGTTTGTTAAATGCGGGTATGCTTAGAAAGAATCAAATTTTAAAATAAACTTGTTGAAAGCCAGGTGTGATGGTACATGCTTGTAATCCCAGTACTTGGGAGGCTGAAACAGGAGGATCGCAGGTTCGAGGCCAGCCTCAGCAATTTAGTGAGGTCCTCCACAACTTAGTGAGACCCTATTTCAAAATAAATAAAATAGGGCTGGGAGTGTAGCTCAGAGGTAGAACACCCCTAGGTTCCATCCCCAGTACCACAAACAAGCAAGCAAGCAAGCAAACAAACAAACAAACTTGTTGTGTTTGGCTTATCTGTGTAGCTTTCCAGCTCTGCTCTGCTCTCTGTTTGTTTGCAGAGGCACATCCCAAGCCCCTATTCAAATGCCAGTTGCTTATGTTCATCCACAAACCCGAGAAAACACCAGAACTTGTCTGGTCTTGGTCTTTCAAGTAATCAGCAGACCATGTGGGCCACCCATGCCCAGGAGATGTTAGCAGCCCTTGTGGCCCACCTTGGGCTGACTACAACCACAATGCCAAAGTGGACTGCCTAAAGGGAAAAGTATTCTATTCTGAAATTAGAAATACATTTTGTGCCTCGGACTTAGCTAGCTATAGCAGCAGCAGCCATGTGAGTGCCAGCATGGAGCACCTGGGCTCTGCTGTGGGGTAAATCAGGCCTCAGCCTCTGATGGGCTCAGGGGAGTTCAGAAGGTCACCTGTTTGAGGAAGATTTTTTTTTTTTTTTGTGGTATCGGGGATTTAACCCAGGGGCATTCTACCTCCGAGCTACACCCCCGGCCCTATTTTTTATTCTTTATTTTGAAACCGGGTCTCATGAAGTTGTGGAGGGCCTCACCAAGAAGCTGAGGCTGGCCGCGAACCCGGATCCTCCGGTCTCAGCCTCCCAAGTACTGGGATTACAAGCATGTGCCACCACGCCTAGCTTGAGGAAGGCTTTTTATTTTTTTATTTTTTGGTGGTACTGGGAATTGAACCCAGAGGCATTCTACCTTTAAGCCACACCCTATTTTATTATTTTGAACCTGTGATCCTCTAGTCTCAGCCTCCCAAGTACTGGGATTATAGGCATGCACCACCATGCCCAGCTCTTCTTTACCTTTTTTTTTTTTTTTTGGTACTGGGGATTGAACCCAGGGGCATTCTACATCTGAGCTACACCCCAGCTCCTATTTTATCGTTTTCTTTGGAATCTAAATTGTGGGTCTAAATTGTGGAGGGCCTCACTAAGTAGCTGAGGCTGGCTGTGAACATGCGATCCTCCTGTCTCAGCCTCCCAAGTACTGGGATTACAAGCATGCGCCACCACATCCCGCTCTTCTTTACCTTTCTATGGAGGGCGCAGTTATGAAGTAGGTCAGGGTAGAGCACTGTCAGAGCAGTGGGGAACCTGGAGTTCTCAAAGCAGCTGTTCCCAGGCCTCTGCCACTCAGAAGCTGGCCATGTAAAGGGTCTTTGTCAAGTTAACACACAGCCAGAGGATGTGTGTGGTTCATGTGATATTCAGAATCTCATTTAATTCAGTGTGCCACCAATGCATGTTCCATCTTTAGGCAACTTCAAATGAATATTTTCATTATTCTCATAATTCCCAATTTCTATTTTTGTGTGTGTGTGTGGTACTGGGGCTTGAACCCAAAGGCATTCTACCTTCGAGCTACACCCCCAGCCCGATTTTATTTCTTATTTGAAAAGAGGGTCTCACTAAGTTGATGCAAGTCTCACTACTTGCTGAGGCTGTCCTTAAACATGCAATCCTCTTGTCTCAGCCTCCCAAGTATAGGGATTACAGGAGTGCACAACCACGCCCGGCTTTGTTTTATTTTTTACATATATAACACATAAATATAGTCTAAGTGTAAAAAATCTAAACAATTTAAAATACATGGACCATTAAGAAGTAAAAGTCCCCATCTATTATCTGTGGCCCCTCCTCCACCCACACCTTTTTTTAATTGGTGCATTCAAATCATACATCTTGATGGGTTTCAGGATGGTAGAAGTATACATGCACGCATCGGTTGATTAGCCCTCCCCCAATTCCCACCCCCATTCTCTCCCCCC
>PVJS01055665.1:0-12584 GCA_004027185.1 Glis glis
CAGGAGGATCACAGGTTTGAGGACAGTCTCAGCAAGTAGTAAGACTCTCATCAACCTAGGGAGACTCTGTTTAAAAAAAAATTGGGCTGGGGGTGTAGCTCAAAGGTAGAATGCCTCTGGGTTCAATCTCCTGTAACACACACACACACACACACACACACACACACACACACACACAAAACGATACCCCTGAATTACATCAGTTTAGCAAATTAGGGCCGGGCGTGGTGGCGCACACTTGTAATCCCAGTACTTGGGAGGTGGAGACTGGAGGATCCGAGTTTGTGGCCAGCCTTAGCTACTTAGTGAGGCCCTCCGCAACTTTGTGAGACCCGGTTTCAAAATAAAGTACAAAAAATAGGGCCGTGGGTGTAGCTCGGAGGTAAAATGCCCCAGGGTTCAATCACTGGTACCGCAAAAAAGTATATATATATACGCAAATTAGCTCCAAACTATAAGCACAGTCCTGTGCTCATCCGAAGAGCTTCAGATTGCTATTTTGTTCTCTGCTTTATAAAAGTTCTAATAGGAGGGTCCAGGTTGTTGTATGGTTAATAGCTGGTTGTCCTTCTTAATGCTAAATTGGAAAAAAAGGAAAAACTGATTTTGTAACTCTATTGGCCTTGAGACTTACCTGATAAACAACACTGAGTAATGAGATTGGAAATTCTCTTAAAAAAATTTTTTTTTTTGCACATGATTTGGTTACAGTCTCCATATGGCAAGAAAGCAAGGGGAGAAAAACCTTCCCTTCTGCTCCCACCCCTCCCTCCCCCCAACCACATATTTAATCCATGCGCTTATGTCAAACTTAATTACGGGACTTTTGGCATAAAATAACAGTCCACATCCTCAGAGAGAAGAACTTAAGCAGTTAATATGTGCGATTGAGTGAAATTGCTTTGCTGAATGTTTATGAGTAACCCAAGACCAGTGAAACGTGCTGATATTTTAACCATTTCAGGACTGAACTTGTGCCAAGAAGCTGCGAAATAGGGGGAAACATTTTTCCCCCTCCTGAAATGCTGTGTATCATATTTCTCGAAACTGAGAGGGCTGGGCAGGACAATTTTATGGCACTTTCACAAATGGGTTTGTGGAGGAAAACAATAAAGCCAGAACAATTATGGAACTTGTCACCATCCCAGGGAACTACAGGGATTCAACCAAGGAGCAGCGACTTTGAACCCTCGTCTGTTTGTGAAGAGAATTCTCATTTTTTGTCAGTGCTCTTTTTCTGTCTTGCCGGGGCAAGAGTTTTGGCTTTTTTCTACCCCCTCAAACCTTTTCAGACATTTTCCCTTTCCATCCATCCCCAGTCTAATGAGAATGGTTTCAAAATGTACAGATTTCTAACCCTAATGTGACGTCTTGCTCCCCACAGCCATTGTTAACGAAATCAGCTCCTTCCTGTGTCTAAACTTTCTTTTCTCTAAATTGTTCCCAGTAAGACTTGCTTCTTTTACATCAGAGGAGCCTCTTAAAATAAAGCCAGCTTCCTTCCTTCCTTCCTTCCTTCCTTCCTTCCTTCCTTCTTCCTTCCTTCCTACCTACCTACCTACCTACCTACCTACCTACCTAGCCACCCACTGGGGATTGAACCCAGGGGCACTCTTTGAGCTACACCCCAGCCCTTTTTATTTTTTTGCTTTGAAACAGGGTTTCACTACGTTGCTGAGGCTGGTCTCCATCCTCCTATCTCAGCCTCCCAAGTACTGGGATTACAGACATGTACCACCATGCCCAGCTTCATGTTTTTCTTAAACCAGTGAGCTTTGGAGCTACTTCTGAATTCACATTTCTTTTCATGACTTCTGTTTCAGAAACCTCCCCCGTCACCACCTGCCCCACAAGTGCCACCATTTTGGAAGCTTCTCTGCACTTCAATGCAGAGATTTCTCTTCCCTCCATTTTTTCTAGACCCAATCCCCCCAAGACTTTTGGGGTGTATCCTGCACTTGCCCCAAGGATGGCAGAATCCAATCTCTTCATCTCCACCCACAGAACATTCTGTGGACAGTTTCGGAATCTCCAGTTACTCTCTGGGTTTTGGCGATGCTACCTGTTCATCTCGTCTCACCCCGTAGCCCCTTAAAGCCTCCTCCTTGTTCTGCTTTTCTGGCTCTTGGAGTGCACGTACCTGGCTCGCATCTTCCCTTGCTACTTCAAAATGGTCCTGAAAATGCCTTTTTCTCCTTTATCTGCTATTCCAAACTCCATTGGGGTTATATTTTATAGCTATTTTCAGAACTATGGTGTAGTTCAGCATATTAGAATCCCATCCTCAGAAAAGGTGAAATAGTGTTATGATGTTGAAATTGGAGGGTATTTGTGAATGAACACACCTGGCACAGAACGGGGTCCAGAGAAGACACTCTGGAAAAGCTCATTCATTTCTTCATCATTCCCTTCATTCATTCAATGTATATTGAACCCTTAATACACAGAACCATTACATGGTAACAAGACTTCAAATTGTCCTACGTGCAGGGGATTCAGACATGAGAGATATGCTTTTGCTGAAGTAGTTCCAGAGGGGCGAATGGCGTGCTCTGAACTCTTCCTACAGTCAAGCACTGCACTGGGAGCTTTGCACACGAGGATCACACAGTCTAGAAGTGAGGTATCATTACCTCCTCGTACTATATATATATATATATATATATATTTTTTTTTTTGGCACTGGGGAGTGAACTGTATCAGCCCATGTTCTACCTCTGAGCTACACCCTCAGCCCTATTTTATTTTTTTAAAAATTTGAACAGGGTCTTGCTAAGTTGCTGAAGGTCTAAGTTGCTGAGGTTGGCCTTGAACCTGTGATCCTCCTGTCTCAGCCGTCCAAGTACTGGGATTACAGGCATGTGCCATCGCGCCCAGATTCCTCCTTGTACTATTTTTTATGTAGATTATAAACATATAGGTTTGAAAGCTATACGTCCCCAAATTCTCTGACCTCAAAGTGAAATATTTCAGTAAGGCATAAAGGTTCTGTCTAATATGGTGGAGACTCATGGACTCTTGACGTAAATGGACACTGGCTACTCTTTGCTATGTCCTGTTCATCTTCCGGGTCCTGGACTGAAGTTGCTTTTTCTTGGGCCGTGGCTTTCTTTGACCCATCCAAATTGAAATCAGGCCCCTGTTGGATGCTCTCTTCTACTCTGTGCTTTTCCTTTATAGCACTCATTACAATTGATAGCTATGCATTTATTTTGAGATTAGCCCTTTACTATCTCTATCTCTCAGGACACAGTAAGCTCTGTGAAGGCAGGAACCAGGTCCATTTTGTTCAATATATATATAGAACAAAAATATATAAAATATATAAATATGTATTTACACACACACACACACACACACACACACACACACACACACACACACATATACAGACTGAAGATTGAACCCAGGGGCACTCTATCTCTGAGTTATACCTCTAACCCTTTCTTTTTCTTGAGGTACTGAGGATTGAACCCGGGGGCATTCTATCTCTGAGCTACACCCCCAGCCCTATTTTTTATTCTTTATTTTGAAACAGGTCCTCACTAAGTTGTTGAGGATGTCCTCAAACTTGTGATCCTCCAGTCTCGGCTCCAACCCTTTTTATCTTTTATTTTGAGACAGGGTCTTGCTAAGTTGCTGAGGCTGTCCTCAAACTTGAGATCCTCCTGTCTCAGCCTCCCAAGTACTGGGCTTACAGGCATGTGCCACCGTATCAGCCCATTTTGTTCAACATTCTATCTCCAGTCTCTAGCGTAGCGCCTGGCACACAGCCCGTGCTCAATAACATTGTTGAATGATTATTAATGTTGTGATGTTGACTGCAAAAGTACAGACAGTCCATTAGCCGTTTATTTTTACTTTGGAATCGGCTGAATAATTTTTTTTAAAGCCTCTTTCCCTCACGAGTTCCTTCCATATAGGTTATGACTGAAATGTTTTGGGGGTTCCACTGGCCTGCTGGAAAGAAGCAGACAGAAGCCGTTGGTTGCTTTTGCCCCCAACAGCTTCGCTGATGGGAGTGGGAGAAGAAATGCTGAACTACAAAAGGTCAACTATCCGACGAGTCTGGGAGGTGGGAAAGGCTGGACATGGGAAGAGAGCGACCTCAGTGTCTTCCTGTCCTCACTTCCTGTCTCCCCAGGAAGTGTCAGTCAGAGATTTTCAGGAAGTCGTGTTGTCATGGTAACCTGAGTTGGCTCTTCCCCTCCAGGCCGGGCTGGGACCAGTGCCCTCACGTGCCCCCGCTGGTGGAAGAGGGCAGCTGGCCTGAGGTTTCAGACACATCATGGAAAATCCAGAGTGTGCAGCACAGATTCAAGCCCAGAATGTAGTGAAGCCTGGTCCTGAACTAATTAAAATTTAATCTGCAAAAGCCATTTTCTTGATAATTCGGGAACCCTCTCTTGACTTCCACAAGTTACAAAGAGCCTCAAAAATAGAGGCTGCTATATTTTTGCACTTTTATCTCTGTGTATTAGATTTTATACCAAAAAAAGGGAGACTTTTTAAAAAGGAACTCTAGTTAGAGTAGCCATATAATTTATCATCCAAACTGGGACACTTGGGAGAGTGAAAAGGAGGGCTATTAATAATTACACTGGGACAACAGATAGAAACGGGGCTGTTCCCCACAAGCTGGGATATGTAGTGGGGAAGCTGTAGGGTCAGGGATGGATCAAATGCATCCGCTGGGCTGCAAGTCCCAGGAGGCCAGGGCTATGCCTGTGTGAACCCCCCACCCCCCAGGACAGTGCTTGGTATACAGTAGATGCTCAAACTTAATAGCTGAGTAAGTGTGCGATTGTCCTTTCTGAACAATAAAAGACAGGGAAGGCATAGCTGGCCCAGAAGTCCTTCGGCATTTCTGAGAGCAGGGAGACTCGGCGAGGGGAATCTGCTCACAAGACTCGGCAGGTAGGAGGTGCAGAAATATACTGTCTTATGTATTTACTCCTTTCTAACTGTTAGCAGTTCATTGCCATCTGTTGACATACCCGGAGGGGAAATGTTAAGCAGCTCTTGACATTTGCATATGTGTTCTCTGCCACTCGGTTTTTTTGTCCTTTATGGGCCCAGATTTCCTCAAACCCATGCCAGGTTGCCCCACATTTCACAATATGTACATACTACATACGGAGCGCCACTCTAGGGACCTGCAAAAAAAACAGCCTCCTCAAAATTCCATTCTGGGAGCTGGGCGTGGTGGCACAAGCCTGTCATCCCAGTACTTGGGAGGCTGAGACAGGAGGATTGCAGGTTCGCGGCCAGTCTCATTGACTTAGTGAGGCCCTCCGCAACTTAGTGAGATCTTGTTTCAAAATAAAAATAAAATAGGGCTGGGGGTGTAGCTCAGAGGTAGAATGCCCCTGAGTTCAACCCCCAGTACCACACACACCAAAAAAACTCCATTGTGGGTCAGTCAGAGACACAGGCTGAAGACTGGGGCCTGTCCCGGGCCGCTCCAGGCCACTCTGGTTCCCACCCCTCCTCCTCTCGCCTGCTGTGTCCTTCAGGAAGAGTGAAATGGTCCATTGACCCCTGAGGAGTCAAAGGGCATGTCCAGCTTTTTTTAGAGGTTGTGGACTCTGAGTGACACCAGGGCCCAAGCCTCCAGTGGCCAGGCCTGCCGCCCAGGAGCGCCAGGGTGAGGCCTGGCCGCGGCTCCTCGCCCACTTTTCGCCTCGCCCTGGAACTTACTGGACTCGTTGCCCTTCTTCCTCCTGCCCGCCGAGCAAGCCTTCTTCCCATGTCTTGGGAGAGATCCGTCTCCTTTGACAGACTCAAGATTCCAAGCCGAACTTTCCCATGCCACCGTCCCTCAAAATAGCCCGCGCCGAGCTGTATTTATAGCCGTGTGAGACTCTAATGGGCCAATTTGTTTGAATTTCCACTGCTTTTGTGTTGAACTTACCCCTCACCCGTGGGCAGTCTCTTCAGGCCTTTATTGATGGGGTGTGGGAGGGTGGCAGGAGCCATGTTCAAGATGGTAGCTGTATAGAGCATAGGGACTGTTTTGCATATTTACTGTTCTTGAAAGCCTTTTTTTTTTTTTTTTTGAGAGAGAGAGAGAGAAAGAGACAGAGAAAGAGGTTTCTGTAAGTAGCCCGGACAATGAGAACAAGACCGGCTGTATGCCGAGCACGGGATCCCGGCCAAAACACATATCATTAGCTTGGACCAGCTATAAGCAAGTAAATGAGAAACATATGTTAGAGAGCAAGGTTAGGAGTGGAGGACTATGGGTCAATGACAGTCGCCCTAAAACTTTTCCCTTGTTCTTCAGCTGTGGCTGCGCGGTGTCAGATGTCATTTGGATGGTCTTGATTTCTCATGGTGGGGCTGTCCGCATTTCTTTTTTTTTTCTTTCTTTCTCCCCCTGCTGTTTCCTGATGGGACTTTTTGGGGGGGGCAAAAAAGACATCAGGCAGTCTAGGGTTTGTGTGATAGTTTTTCTCAGTTCTGGGAAAATGACAGTCTTATTTCCTGTGATGCTCTCTGAAATTCCTCACTTTCTCTCAAATAACTGTGTCTCTGGGTTTGGGATTTGGACTCATTCTTTTTTCTCAGGGAAGGAAGAGGGAAGGCTTTTAGAGTGGTTCTCGCTGTTTCTTTCTTAAATATAATTAGATGCGCCTCATTACCTCACACTGAAGGACTTTTGTACTTTTGGAGCCGAGTCTCCTGAGATCTTCGATGGGCCATGGCTGGTCGTATCCACTTGCATTTGATCATATTAGCAGTTATTTTTCCCCTCGACACGTTTGTCCTTTCTGCTTGCTCTCCCCGAGATCTCTGGAGTTGATTTTGCTTGTCTGGAGGCCACACCCAGGGACTGTGTTTCGGCCTCGATGTGATGAAGGGGCTCGTATTCCAACGGCCCTTCCCAGTTTCCCTTTTCTCCACCTCGTTCGTTTTCCTTCCAGTTTTTCCTGGACACTTTGCTAAGAAGGTTCAGCTCCCTTCCATGCCGGGGTCAAGACCCCTGCTCTCTATAAAACCCAGATGCACGACTGTATGGCAGGACACTCAGCAATGGTCCCCAGAGCTTGCTGTGGCTACTGTTCTGAAACCAACCCTGGCGGGTCCAGAAAATTCAGCAGGCCCTGCGGAGGCCCAGGTTTGGCCAGAGTCCTCGGATGGCCACAGGCAGGACCAGCCATGCTCAGCTAGGACGTCAACGCCTTAGGGGTGGGGGAGCAGACGGCCGTCGTGAGTCTGACGGCAGCGAGGGGCAGCAAAACGCTCCCACATAAATCCTTTCTGACCTTCGTTCCTTTCAGATCCGGGAATGGTGTTGGGGTGGAAACCATTGAAAATCATTAAAACATTCGGGCCCTGTTTATTTTTTGCTTCCTTCTTTGGGCCTTGTTCTAAAAATAAACATGGCTTTTCATTTCCAGGCTCCTAAAATTCTCAAGTGTGTGAGTGTCCTTGAGGCCTCTGGCGGTTAATGATTGGCTGGAGTCAGGAGAACCTGTCTCCCCCAGGTGAGTAGTCTTCACTTTTTAATGTGTGTGTGTGTGTGTGTGTGTACATACACACATGTGCACACACATTACTTTTTCCTGACTGCAGTCTCTGGGCAGCAGTTTTTTCTTCTCTGCATGGAGACTTCCCTGGTCCTAGGAGGAAACTTCGCTTGCTGATTCCATCTAAATGTTTGGCTGATCAGAAGGTGCCTGTGTGTGTGAGCATGCATGTGTGTGTGTGTGTGTGTGTATGTGTGTTCACTTAACAACAACAACAAAAATATGAAATCAGGCATGGTGGTGCATACCTGTAATCTCAGTACTTGGGAGGCTGAGACAGGAGGATCACAGGTTCAAGACCAGCCTTAGCAACTTAGTGAGACTCTCTGTTTCATAACAAAAAATAAAAAGGGCTGGGGTGTAGCTTGGAGGTAGAATGCCCCTGGGTTCAATCCCAAGTACCAAAATAAAATAAATAGAATAAAATAAATATGGGAGGAGAAAGGGGAACCCAACCACAACACGTAAGCGGTGGAGATTTAAGTCTTCTACTGACATCGAGGCAGGGTCCTGATTAAGGGCCTGAAGATCTTTCAATTCCAAGGCGTCTATTTCCCAACTCTCTCTCCATGCCGTCTTTCGTGGTCAGTGGGAACTGGTGTCGGGCTGGAGTCCCCGTGTTTTCTCGTGTCCTCACTGTCTAGCTGCCTCTCAAATCTCGACACAGTCAGAGCACGCCTCCAGCCCACTGCCTCCTGCCATCTCCTTCGCCTTCTTAGCCGGGTCACGACGAGTCCTGCTGGGAACCCGTGATGGCTTCCAAGTGGTCCCTCTGCTTCTTCTCCTGCCCCATGGCAGTCTGCTTGTCACTGAGCAGAACAGGGATCCTTCAAAGACCCAAGCCACATTCAGCCCGTTTCCCGGCGGAAGAGCCAGCTGGCCCATCTGCTTCCTCCTCTTGGTCTCCAGCCATCATCTCCCCTTTGTCCTTTCTGTTCCAGCCCAGCTCACCAGCAGAGTGGGGTGACAACAGTGCCGTCCTTAGGGGTGGGACAGGTCGGTGCACCAGCACACACAGGCATCGAGACCAGCATCCACCCATGACAGGTGCGCAGCCAACGGAAGTGAGTGAACAGTTCACTTCTTTTTGTTTTTGTTTTTGTTTGTGGTGCTGGGAATTGAACCCAGTACCAGAGTAACCCAGTACCATAGTACCAGGGGCATTCTATCCCTGAGCTACACTCCCAGCCCAATTTTATTTTATTTTATTTATTTATTTATTTTTTTGCGGTACTGGGGATTGAACCCAGGGGCGTTCTACCTCTGCGCTACACCCCCGGCCCTATTTTTTTTATACTTTATTTTGAAACCGGGTCTCACAAAGTTGCGGAGGGCCTTACTAGGTAGAGAGAGAGAGAGAGAGAGAGAGCTGAGGCTGGCCACGAACTCGGAACCTCTGGTCTCCACCTCCCAAAGTACTGGGATTACAAGCGTGCGCCACCACACCTGGCCCTATTTTATTTTATTTTATTTTTTTATTTTGAAACAGGGTCTCACTAAATTGCTAAGGAACTTGCTAAATTGCTGAGGCTGGCCTCCAACCTGCGATCCTCCCATCCTAGCCTCCCAAGTAGCAGGATTACAGGCGTGCACTGCCACGCCCAGCTCAGCTTACTTCTTTGCATGTGCCCAGGACTTTCCTGCCTCAAAGCCTTCATAAAGGCCTCGGTCAGTTCTCTTCTCCTCTTTGTGTGGCAATTCTTTCTCATCCTTCACGGTTAAGTTTAAGAGTTAAGCCTTTCCAGGTCTTCTCTGACTAGTCTATTCAGGTTGATTCCCTCCCCTTCGGCCCCCATTCCCATGACTTTCTCTACATTATGCCGTTTGCTTCCTGCATAGCACTTTTTCCAACTCGTGAGTACACCTTATTTGTTTACCTGGGAACAAGGCTATGTCTAATATCCTTATCCACCACAAGAAGTATCTGTGGAGTGAACACATGCACCAGAGAATGTAAGTCCTTACCTTTCCTCGGCTAACCTCGGAGCCACCGCCACCCACCTTGTCTTCCCCGTCATGCTCTTCTCTTTCAAATCCTGCTTTTATTTATTTTCTCATCCTTTTGCCAGTACGGACCCTGGTCTCTTGGCAATGGACGCATCTCTAAATCATCCAGGCGCTGCCTGCACCACTCTCCTGCTACTCTGTACTCCTCTCCTGCGCCTGGGCCAGTCATCCTCTGAGAGGCTCCCGCTTTCATTTATATGTAAATGATAAATAATAGAATATGTAATGCCCGGAGTGAGTCCAATGGCTAATAACTCCTCATCTGCCAAGTTAGAAGAGTTGGGGATGAATTAACTCATCATCTACCATTAAGACATCAACGTCGATGCAATTACTCCACCAAGAGCCCAGAACAGGTGTCTGATGGTCCCACCTGAAAGACTGAAGTGCTGGAGCAACTCAGGTGGAGCAGAAATCACAGTCCCCATTTTCCATCCTATGGCCACCCATCACGCGCGCACCTTGTATTACGTTGAAGCAGAGTTTCATGAACCAGAAGGAGACAACCGGACCTGTCCTTGCGAATCTCTCTCTCTCTCTTTCTCTCTCACCCTCTTCCTTGCTCTCATAGCCAAGAACACCAAGATGGAAAATGCCCTGGACTGAATTTTTTATTATTATTGATTGATAGCTTGCTATTTTTTTCTCCTCTTCCTTAAGCCTCCGTGCACTTTGCTAATTACTTCTCTGGAAATCATTTCTCTCTTTCATTCACCCGCATGCTGCCACCTTTGGGAAGGAATGTGGTGGTGTGATGGAATGCAGGCGCACAGCAGCTGAGCCTCCAGAAGGCTTCTCAGGGAGCATTGGTCCAGCCCTACCCTGCGGTCTAAGGCTGGCGGAGGAAGGCGATGACGTAAGAGTGAGAAGGCGCACCCGGCCTGTGCTGGAGCCATCCTTTAACCATGAAGATAACTGGCTTCGCCCCCTCATTTTTAGCCCCACCTGGATTTGCTGTCAGTGCGACTGAGTCACAGAAGCAAGTCCTTCTCATTAGCACATTTGAGGCCCCCTGCTCCCTAATGGGATCTGAAGGTGAAATCCGTGTATCGCCCACCAAGACGACAGTGTTCAATGATTTATTAGGAAAAGCCCAAATGGTTATTAATTCCTTTTAGAAGAAGCAAATAAAGGTCTCTTCCATTATACACAAAGAGACTCCACTAGTTCATAGATGTTTAAATGGGTAACATTTCAATGGGTTACTTTGAAATAGATTTTCTAGAAGTTCATACTGGGAACTTGAGGAACAAAAGAGAATGCTGATTTTAAAGGGGAAGAAAGCTGGGCGTGGTGGTGCATGCTTGTAATCCCAGTACTTGGGAAGCTGAGACCGGAGGATCCGGGTTCGCGGCCAGCCTCAGCTACTTAGTGAGGCCCTCCACAACTTAGTGAGACCCTGTTTCAAAATAAGGAATAAAAAAAATAGGGCTGGGGATGTAGCTCGGAGGTAGAATGCCCCTGGGTTCAATCCCCAGTACTGAAAAAAAGGGAATAAAATGTTTCTTTAATATGATATATATATGTATATATATATATGTATATGTATATATATATGTATATATATGTATATATTACCTTAAATTTAGAGATTACCTTTATCAGAAAGCATATAAAACATTATGTATGTAGTATTGTGAACCTCAGTAATAACAGGTATCTAGCCAGGCGTGGTGGTGCACACCTGTAATCCCAGTACTTGGGAGGCTGAGACACGAGAATTGCAGGTTCGAGGCCAGTCTCAGCAATGGAGCAAGACCCTCAGTAACCTAGTGAGACCCTGTCTCAAAATAAAAAATAAGATACAGGTGTGGTGGCACACACTTGTAATCCAAGTACTTGGGAAGCTGAGATAGGAGGATTGCAGGTTCGAGGACAACCTCAGCAAATAGTGAGACTCTCATCAACTTAGGGAGACTCTGTTTCAAAATAAAAACAAAATAGGGCTGGGGGTGTAGCTTGGAGGCAGAATGCCCCTGGGTTCAATCACCAGTACCACACAAAACAAAACAAGGCCAGAAGTCTAGCTCGGAGGTAGAACACCTCTAGGTTGAATTGCAGTAACACACACACACACACACACACACACACACACACACACACACATATCCTTACTTTAAAGATGGAAAGAATGGATTCACAGCTGCAATCTTCCCCCCAAATACATAGAACACTGGAGTCCAGCCAACACCACTGAATCACCATGCCAGAGTTCCTGTGTTTCCACCCATCTCAGACTAGACCAAACTAATTTTTTGGTGTTAGACTTGAATCAAAGAGGCAGCCAAGTTCTATTTAACTCAACAAATAAAGCCAGTGTTGATTGAGTTGTCTACTATGTCTAAAGACTAAGAAAGGCATGGGCCTTGTTCTCAAGGAATTTACAACGTAGTGGAGGAGACAGACATATAAACTAACTTTAATGTAAAGCGCTCTTAAATAAAGTATTAAGCGAGGGGGGGTGTTGGAAATTAGTTATGGGGGCACAATGAGAAGAGAACCGCTATGGGTGGGGGATCCCTTGACAGTCGGCCTGACGAAAGAGAGAGAGAGAGAGAGAGAGAGAGAGAGAGACCCATCCGTAGAAGCGGGCTAGTTCCCCGTAGGCACCAGGAAACTCTTCTAACTGATGGTGAATTCTTCCTGACTCTGCGCAGAAATCTGCCTATCTGTAGCTCCTGCCACATGCTTCTAACCTTAGCAAGGTAAATTAACTTAATCCCTCCCACACATACCAGCCTTTAAAAATCCCAAGTCTGGATAACATTTCTCTTCTTTCCCAGGACTCCTCCCCTCAAAGACTTCTTTGCCCTCTCCTATATTGGAGTAATTGTACTAGTTTCTTTCTGTCTTTCTGTACTGGGGATTGAACCCAGAGGCATTCTATTTCTGAGCCACACCCCCAGCCCTTAAAAAAATTTTTTTTTTTTTTGCGGTACCAGGGATTGAACCCAGGGGCGTTCTACCTCCGTGCTAAACCCCTGGCCCTATTTTTTTTATACTTTATTTTGAAACCGGGTCTCACGAAGTTGCGGAGGGCCTCAC
>PVJS01055666.1:0-12586 GCA_004027185.1 Glis glis
AAAAAAAAAAAAAAAAAAAAAAAACTGAGTGAGTAAAAAGTAGTATCTTCACTAAGAATTAGGGGAAAGAAGAGAGGAAATTTTTCAATTTGTTTTATTAAGATGAATTTAAAGCCAGGTACAGTGGCACATGTCTGCAATCCCAGTATTTGGGAGGCTGAGACTGGAGGATCACAAGTTCAAGTTCAAGGCCAGCACACGTAGTAACTTAGCCAAACCCCATTTCAAAACAAAATAGGGCTGGGGGGTATAGCTCAGATGTAGAAAGCCCCTGGATCCAACCTTCAGTACCACAACACAAACTTAATTTAAAATGCTAAATGACAGAAATCATCGACTTACTTGATGCTGAAGAAAACAAGATGGCCTTTCGTTTTCATCCATGTACCCATTTATTTACTCATTCAAGTATTACTGAAGGCCCACTCCGCACCAAGCATCGTGCTATGGTCTGTGAGATGAGAACCTCAGCAAGACAGAATCCATGTCTGGCTTAATGTAACATCTAACACTTCACATTAGAAAATATAGTCCCTGAGTTTTATAACCAGTTAGGCAAGGAACCAAGAATTCTAAAACTACTTAGGAAAGGACCAAATCCAAATGTTTTTCAGTAACAAGATTGGTCAAAAAGATGAATGAGCTCCACCAGACAGTATGAGAATATGAATACATATAATATTCTTTCCCCACCAGAAATCCTCTTGTATACTCTTCCAACTATTAAACAATTTGAACCTATCTTACAAGAAAAACAACATAAGATATTATTAGGTGATGGTTACTGAAAGGGAAGGTAGAAGTTCAGAGTTAGTCACATTTAGACAACCAAAGCTCTGGGAGCAATGGTTGAAGTGAAGTTGAAAATGCTCAGAATGTATAACATGTATAGGAATTAAAAAAAAAACCACCAATTGATCATGAACCTAAACATAAGATCCAAAAATATATATAATGCTAAGAAGAAAACACAGGAAAAACTTCAGGATATTGAATTTGGCGATTTCTCAGATACAGCACCAAAGGCACAAGAAATGGAAGAAAAATTAGGTAAATTGGACTTCATGGATGTGAAAATGTTTGTGCATCTCACTATCTGAGAGTAAGATGGCAACCCATAGAATAAGAGAAAATATTTGCAAATCATATCTAAGAAATTAATATCAACACTATACAGAGGGGTTCTATAATTGACAAAAAACATTAAAAAATAAACAGAGGATCTGAACAGACATTTCTCGAAAGAATATATACAAATGGTCAATAAAGACATAGAAAGATGCTCAACATCACTAATCTTTAGGAAAATCCAAATCAAAACCACATTAACATACCACTTCACACCCAGTAAGATGGATATCATCAAAAGGGAAAATAAATGTTGGTGAGAGTGAGGAGAAATTAGGACCCTTGACTCTTGTAGGGAGGGGGGATGTAATACAGTGCAGCCGCTTTGGAGAACAGTATGATGGTTTCCCCCAAAAAATTAATCTAGAATTTTCATGTGACCCAGAAATTCCACATCTGGATAAACACTGAAAAGAATTTAAAGCAGGGGCTCATATAGATATTTGCATATCAGTGTTTGTAGCGGCATTATTTACAACAGCCTAAATGTGGAAACAATCCAAATGTCTATCGGCAGATGAATGTATACACGATATGTGGCACACACATACAAAATACTATACATGCTTAAAAGGGAATGGAATTTTGAAACATGCCACAACACACGAGAACCTTGAAAACATTCTGCCAAGTGAAATAAACCAAATCCTATATAATTCCACTTGTATAAGGTACCTAGAACAGAAAAGATCATGGAGAAAGAAAGTAGGATGGTGGTTACGAGCTGCTAAGGGGAGGGAGGAATGGGGAGTTACTGTTCAATGCACATCGTATTAGTTAAAAATGATGGGAAAGTTCTGAAGATGGGCAGTGGTTATGATTGTGCAGCAATGTGGATGGACTTAATGCCTCTGAATTGTACACTTAAAAGCAGTTAAAATGCTATATTTCATGTTATATACATATATTTCATGTTATATATATTTATATATTTCTTTTTTTTACCACAAGACTTCTTAAAATTTATAAGCATTTCCTGAATTTTTTAAGGAAGAGAAAGTCAGTAGGATAACAATCAAAGTCATGGCAATTAGCAGCAGGTCCACCCAGGAGATGCGGGTGAGTTTCCCTGGGCAGTGGACCTTTATGACTATGTAGAACTATAGACACAAAACTGATCAAAATATGAAAAATATTATTGTACTCTTACCACTTTTAGTTTCCAGAATTTACACAATAAAAGATACTCTCAATTTTAATCTTTGTCATATTAGCCCTTTGTGCTCAAAAAGTAATAAGGGCTTTTAAGAATTCAATCCATTGCATGGGAAAAGAATAGAAACATTTACATATAAATCACAAAAAATGATAAGAAGATTATATTTTATGGGAATTAGGGGTTTCTCAAGCATTTATTCTGATTGTGTGTTTCCCATGTCCAGAAAGGGATCCAGTTAAAATAATGCACGATCAACCTTTGCTATAGTTTGTCCCAAACTGGTCATTGTAGCATTGGGTTATCATACAGACCTGTAGGTTTGGTTAGCAATCTCTGCAAAATTAAGAAAAGTCTCTCATCTTCTACTTTCCGCCTTGGTTTCTGCATTTCAGATACCCTGGCTTTTTTTGCTGCTACAGAATTGCATCAAATACACCTTCAAGTTTTTGCAAGAGTTGCTCCTTGTAATTAGCTGCAATGATTCTCCAATTGCTAAGCTAGCTTCCCCCACTTCCTGACTTTCTTAGCTTCTCTGCTCAAATACTGCTTCTCAATGGGTTTTCTGACCACCCTTATTAAATAGTACCTACTTCCTTCAATTCCCTCTGTCCCGTCTTATTTTTCTTCACGGGGTTTCTTATAATACAGTGACAGGAGAGGTAATATTTAATTATTCATTATCTTTCTGTCAAAACTCACATCAGATCTTCATGTTTTGCTCACTGCTGTGGCTACAATGTCTACGGTAATGCCTGAGTAGCTACTCAATACATACTTTCTGAAAGAAGGAAGCAGAGGGAGTAAAGGAAGAGGGAAGGAAAGAAAGGGCACTTTGGAATTCCAGAAATATATAAATGCTAATAATAGTGGCACTGAGCTTTCCCTGGGATGTCAGCCAGGGCCTTCCTCCCGCTAACCTCCATGGCACCCACACCACTGGGTGCAACTGCTGGAGGCCGCCAGATGGGCTTGACCAGCCCTACGCAAATCAGCTGCAGCTTTGGTTTCCTTCCTTTCTCCCTCCCTTTATCCCTCCCTCCCTCCCTTCCTTTCTTCCTTTTTTTGTGGTACTGGGAATGAGACTGAGGGGAATTCTACCTTTGAGCTACACCCCAGCCCTTTTTATTTTTAATTTTAAAACAGGGTCTTGCTAAATGACCACACACTGGCCCTGAACCTGTGATCTTCCTTCCTATCTCAGCCTCTTAAGTACTGGGATTACAGGTGTGTACCACCATGCCAGGCATTCTTTTCTTTTTATTTATTTTTTCCTAAGTGTGTGTGTGTGTGTGTGTGTGTGTGTGTGTGTGTGTGTGTGTGTGATGAATGGTTAAACCCAGGGTGTTCTACTGCTGAGATACACCCTCAGCCCTATGTTATTTTGAAACAGGGTCTTGCTAAGTTACCACACAATATCCTCGAATCTGCAATCCTCCTATCTCAGCCTCCCAAGTACTGAAATTACAGACAAATACACCACTGTGCCTGGCTTTTTCTTTTCTTTTTATTTATGTACAAGTTCACCTTTTGGCAAATCCCCCAACTCATAACCCTCACTTTTAGGAGATGATTTGGGTTTTAAACTTTTTAATACATCAACTTGAGTACATGTTAAAAGATCTTAACTCTTCTGTACAAAGAAGGCTAAATATTGTCATCCAGAATTGGTGAACCTAAACTATTGCCAGAAAGAAGTGCTGATCCTTCCCTGAGTGTGAAATAAGAGACCTGACTAATGAATTCCTCAGGACCTAGCAATGGCAAAAAGCTAAACAAAGTCACCAAGCCATTGTTGACGTACTCCTACTACATTCCTAGAAAATAAATTTCAGAGAAAAAGAGTGATATTTATTTATTTATTTATTTATGGTACTGGGGATTGAACCCAGGGGAATTCTACTTCTGATCTACACCCTCGGCCCTTTTTTAATTTTTTTTTTTTTTTGCGGTACCAGGGATTGAACCCAGGGGCGTTCTACCTCCGCACTACACCCCCGGCCCTCTTTTTTATGCTTTAGTTTGAAACCGGGTCTCACGAAGTTGCGGAGGGCCTCACTAGGTAGAGAGAGAGAGAGAGAGACAGGGAGAGAGACAGAGAGAGAGAGAGAGCTGAGGCTGGCCGCGAACCCGGATCCTCCGGTCTCCGCCACCCAAAGTACTGGGATTACAAGCATGCGCCACCACGCCCGGCTTAATTTTTTTAAAAATTTGAAACAGGGTCTTGCTAAGTGACTGCTTGCTGGCCTGTGATCCTCCTGTCTCAACCTTCCAAATATTTTGATTACAGGTGTGTGTACTTTTCACCTTGCGAGAGTGATTTTTTTTAAATCAAATCTTAAATCAACTATTTGTTGAGCAAATAGTCATGAAACAAATAGGCATTATCTATTGAGCATATGTATTAAGAACAACTGCATATAAGGCCCAAATGAGGAATGCTGTTATGAACAAGATATGATATCTATCCTTTTTAAAAACAGATTTATTGTGTTATAGTTGATACACAAAAATTTACATATACTTAATTTACATAATTCGATGAATTGGGTTATATGCACACATTATAATACCATATCACCCTCAAGAGAATAAATGTATTAACACCCCCAAAGTTTTCTTGTGTACTTTTTCTTTTTAAAAAATATTTGGGGTCTATCCTCTCAACCCATTCTCAATCCATTTTTAAATGCATAATATCATAGTGTTAACTCCAGACACCATGTTGTACAGCAGATATCTATAATTTGTTCATCTGGCAAAACCATCTTTATTTTATTTTATTTTATTTTATTTTATTTTATTTTGCGGTACCGGGGATTGAACCCAGGGGCATTCTACCACCGCGCTACACCCCCAGCCCTATTTTTTATACTTTATTTTGAAACCGGGTTTCACGAAGTTGTGGAGGGCTTCACTAAGTAGAGAGAGAGATGGGAGAGACAGAGAGAGAAAGAGAGAGAGAGAGCTGAGGCTGGCCGTGAACCCAGATCCTCCGGTCTCTGCCTCCCAATGTACTGGGATTACAAGTGTGTGCCACCACGCCCGGCTGCAAAACCATCTTTATACCCACTAAAACCAACTCAATTTCTCCCTTCCTCCATCCCTGGCAACCACCATTCTATTTTCTGTTTCTTTTTCTTTTTTGGGGGGTGCTAAGGATTAAACCCAGGGGCATTCTACCTCTGAGCTACACCCCCAGCCCTATTTTATTTTTTAGTTTTGTAACAGGGTCTCACTAAGTTATGGGGAGCCTCACTAAGTTGCTGAGGCTAGCCATGAACCTGTGATCCTCCTCTCTCAGCCTCTCAAGTACTGGGATTACAAGCATGTGCCACCATGTCTGGCTTATTTTTCTGTTTCTGTAAGTATGACCATTGTAGATTTGTCATATAATTGAATCATGCAGTATTTGTCCTTCTGTGAATAAATTAATTCATTTAATAATGCCTTCCAGGTTCACTTATGTTGACACAAATAGCAAGATTTCCTTCTTTTGGGGGTTGAATATATTCTATTGTATGTATATACAACATTTTCTTTACCCATTAACCTCTTGATGAATTTTTGTTTTTTCTATACTTAGCTTACATTATTGTAAATAATGCTTCAGTGAACATAAAAATGCAGGTATATTTTGATCTTCTGATCTTAATTCCTTTGGATATTTACCCAGGAGTGGAATTGCTTGATCATATAGTAGTTTTATTTTTTTATACTAGAATCAAACCCAGCACCTCATGCATGCTACGCAAGCATGCTACCACTGAGCTACATCTCCAGTCCCCTATTTTTAAAATTTTTTGAGAAGCTTCCATTCTGTTTTCAATAGTGACCATGCTATTTTACATTCCTATCAATAGTATACAAAGGTTCCAATTTCTCCACATCCTCACCCAATAGTTTTTTCATATAATAGCTATGCTGCCAGGTGTGAGATGATATCTCATTGTGCTTTTGATAAACCCTAATGGTCTAGTGGACAAGCTACCAATCCAAAATTCAGGGCCTCATTTACCATGGTTTTAATATCACATTTGAAATACAGTCTCCAAGTGAACAATAGATATTGAAAGAAAATCATTTGTGTTCAAAATTTTTATAACATGATATAAAATAATTTTCCAAAAGTGTTGTGAAACCCTTCAATGTAAACTTCTTGAATTACTAAATGGGAAACTACTACAAAATCTTAAACCACCTCGTGCAACTAGTTTTGATATTAAATGGTCTTCACAAAGTTTGCAAACTGTAAATAAAAAAGAAGCCCTTTAATTGACAGTAACAATTGGCTCTTTGTGAGAATAAGTACTATGATTTAGGTTACATTTGAGTGTATAAATCTGTGATACTATCATATTTATACTCCTCTAATTAGGAATGTCTAAATTCTCAAATTCCAGGATATAAAAATACTTCAGAAGGAACATTGTCTTCCTCTTTCCTTATCCTACACAAGGTCACTTCGCTGTCTCTTCTTTTCCATCTCCTAATACCATAGATCTCATATGTGTAATTTTATTCCTTGTATCTTCTCCATTTCAGAATTAACTTGATCTGAGACATTTTATACACACATCCCTTTGAATAACACCACTCCTCTTTCTTCAACTCTTGCCTACATTCAGAAAGTCCTTTTTCATGTTACAATTCTCTCATATTAAAACAAACAGATCATTATAATGGTGGTAAATTCAATTCACAGTAGTACAATGAGATCCATATACCAGGAAAATAGTCACTCAGTCTTTAATGCAACCTCAGAAACATTTCAAATGTATACACACTCTATATAATGTCTTCAAACTTCTACATAAAGCTCAACTGTAGTTTAACATAAATGTACCTCCCCAGGAATCAATATGTCATATGAACATTTAAACATTCTTCAATCTTTTCTTTCATTCTCTAGTATTGTAGCTGCATGGTTTGCTATATTTAATTGCAAGTGTAGATTAGTTTAGTTCCATTATGAGTTAAAAAGCATTTATGGAATACTTGGTAACATGAACACCAGGTATATCTATGTGGGAGAAGTGCAATATATTATTGAGATATAAATACAACATATATACATGATTTTCTCTTATTTAAAAGGAATGTACATAATCACTGTGATTGTAATCACAATCACTGTGATTAGTCACTGTGAGTCTTCGAAAAAGTTAGGTAACTTCTGTACCTCAGTGTTCTCACCTAAAAGAGTGGTTATAAGGTTTAAAGGGAACATTTGCAAATTCCTGAATATTCTGCTCAGCATAAATGAGACTTCCATATAGAAGACTACAAAATCAATGTTATTATTGTCAGTAATATTAGAAGATGTGTATATATATTTGGTTTTGGTACTGGGGATTGAACCCAGGGGAATTCTACTTCTGACCTACACCCCCACCCTTTTTATTTTGAAACAGGGTCTTGCTAAGTTGCTGAGGGCCTGGCTAAATTGCAACTTGCAATTCTCCTGTCTCAGCCTCCCAAGTACTGGGATTACAGGTGTGTCCAACTGCTACTAGCTAGCAAGATGTAAATTTTGTCATCTATATTTTCCCTTATAGCAGGATATCTGTTATTTGTTCTCTGTCTTTATGATATTATCCTGGCCCATTTCTCGCAACACATAGTCTGTCATTCTCTCTGAGGAAAAATTGTAGATTTCTGAAGAACACAATAAATGAAAACAATTAAAATATGAAAATTATTTAACTATTTTCCTTATTTGGTGATTTACTTTACAAGATTCCAAGTTTTAGTAATACAAAACCAATAAAATGAAGTTAATGGAAATTTTGGCAAATATTTCTCCTCGTGCTCAGAGGCATTATTTGCTTGCTTAAAAATTCAGTTAGCTGGGCGTTATGGTACATGCTTGTAATCCCAGTACTTGGGATACTGAGACAGGAGGATCACAGGTTCTAGGACAGCCTCAGCAATGCAGTGAGACTCTCAGCAACCTAGTGAGATCCTGTTTCAAAAGTAAAAACAAAAAAACCCCCCAAAAAACAAAATAAAATTAAAAAGGGTTGGGGGTGTGGTGTAGCTTGGAGGAAGAATGCCTCTGGGTTCAATCTCAAGTATAAAAAAAATCAGAGTTATAGTCCTAAAGAGTGAAAAGTGAGTTGTTAGATTAAGTTTGTCATATATAAGTGAAAATCTTTGGATATACTTTAAGCTTTTTTCCTGTAAAAGTAGATATTATGCACTAATAAAATTCATCTGGCAGGTCATCTCCTCCAATGAATTGCCCTTGTTTCATGCAGAATTCTGATTGAACAGATTCAAAAACATAAAGAAAGTGTAACTGAACACAACGAATTCTACATTTTGAATACCACTTCATGTTTCACTATTGATGTGTTTTTAGATACTTAATAGAAAGCTAATGTCAATTAACTGAATATTTTACCAACAGCATGTTATGAAGTAGTCAAAATGGAGTGGTCCTAAATTGCAGAAGCAAAGTTATAACTGTCTCTAAAAATAGGAGAAAATGCATTGTCAGTAACCACTGGAATAGGACTAAAAGTAACAAAGACAAACTTTAGATGCAGCATCATTTATATTCAAAATATAATCATAATACATTTTGAAAATAAGTTACCAAATATCTAGCTGCTATTGTGTTGACCACCTACTTATGAGACATTAAAGTGGCTATTTTATGCACAAACACACACACACACACACACACACACACACACACAATTTGTACATCAGCCCTTAGAGGTAGATATTATCAATTTTCCAGATAGTGAAACTGAATTTGAGAAATTCATATCTGACTAAGACTACATATTGAGCAACAAAAAATGTCTAGAAAAAGACTTATGTCTACACAAATTTGAATACATTTGGGGGTGTACTGGGGATTGAACGCAGAGGCATTCTACCTCTGAACTATTTTATTTATACATTTATTTATTTATATTGATATATTTTATTTATTGATATATTTATTTATTTATTCATTTTCATTTGACACAGGGTATCCCTAAATTGCAGAGGCTGGCCTTGAACCTGTAATCCTTCTGTTTTAGTCTCCTAAGTACTGGGATTATAGGCATGCACCACCATGCCTGGTGCTTTTAGGACTTTACAAAAATATTTTACAAAGAGTCAGAAATATAGTCAGGATGCAATATGAATTTCAAAAGGCATTTATTTGCATACCCATTCTATAAATATTCATTGTTGAAAATCTGTCAGATGATCTGGTGGGATTACAAATCCCTTGTTCCAGCCAGGTGTGGTGGCTCACACTTGTAATCTCAGTACTTGGGAGGCTGAGACAGGAGGATCTCAGGTTCACGGCCAGTCTCAGTACAACTTAGTGAGACTCTATTTCAAAATAAACAATAAAAATAGGGCTGGGGATATAGCTCAGAGGTAGAATGCCCCTGGGTTCAATCCCCAGCATCAATAAACAAACAAACAAACAAACAAAATAAATAAATAAATAAATCCCTTGTTCCTTATTAATCCCCAAAGATGGCAATTCTCTTCTCCCTACCTGAATTATCATAAGCCAAGTTTGTATGAGGTAACAAGGATATATATTATGTTGAGGGAAATGAACTCATCATTTCAAGTTTGTAATATTTTGTTTCATAGAAAGATTATTCATAAAGATTGGCCCCATTCTATTTGCCTAGAAGGAACGTTAGTTCTGTACCATCACTCAGGGAATGTGAAGGCATAATTCACCAATATAATATTCTATTTATCCTACTTAAAATTACTAATAGCTGATAAATTATCCTTACTGTAAGGCCTAAAGGAAGTATTAGCCATTGGACTTGAAAGAGTAATCACTTAGTGGAATTTAAATCAATACATGGAATATGATATTTTATTATCACATAAAATTTCTCTCATGTTTTTCTGTTTTACTTTTGTGTATGGAATTGAATATCTACCTTCATTTATTTTTGAATTTATAAAGTATTAACCCTAAAAATGGTGACATATTTTAAACTAATTACTTTTGGTTTGAAAATATATGATTTAAAATGAGCAATAAATAAAAGTTGTCAGACACTACATCCAGTGAAATCTCCCCTACTTAAACACACATTCATACACACACACACACACACACACACACACACACACATGCACCAAATTACCTATGGAGTCTAGTTTGGCATATGACATATCCAAAATTTCATTTAAAATCTCCATGGAAATGTCTTTGTACTAATATTTTATTTCATCTGTCTAATCTTATTATTCCTTCTTTAGAATCTGAATTTTACAGTTATTTCTACTAATAGTTTGACCTTAAAATTGAGTGTTTACTGGCATATATGTCAAACTTTTAGAAGATAAGATATGGGAGAGAAGAAACAGAAAAAGAATAAAAAAGGCATTCACTGCAGGGCAGGGTCTAAGATAATGACCATGGAAATGTATCCACTTTCTCTAAATTTCCATTGAACAAGGATAGGTACAATTAGAGTTTTATTGCATTTTGATAAATGATTCAGAAAGCTTTGTAAAAAAATTCCAAGAAGACATTTTAAAGAATTTTTTATCAATAATAACAATCTCTCAAATACTTGACAGAACAAAAGGTAATCATAAAATGAATAACAATTAAAATAATGCTGTTAACAATATATGACATATCGGGCTCCCTGTTGTATCACTTTAAAAATCCAAAGGTATCCAATTTCCTGTATTAAAGAAGCAATGGAGCTATGTTTTCACTTATAATAAATTGTTATTTTAAAGAAAGAAGAGGAAAAGACTGTTTTCTCAGTGGGGCTAAAAGGATATAGGATAATTCAATTCTATGCATGATGTCAACTACAATTAGTCTGTGGCAAATTATGTTTACTGGCACTCTCCAGTAGAAGAATGGTCTGGCATTTTCCCTTACCACCCATAAGGGCTTCCTTCAATCCTCCAAACTTCATTCCACTTTTAGCTGCCCAGAGCCAAAGGCTTTCCCTGCTGCCTAAAGCCATTTCCTTCCAGCAATGCAGAGGAGAAAGGGTGAGTAAAACCTTCAATGAAGAAATTACATCTTATAGGATGGCAAGACACCAAAACCCTTCTCCCACGTTCCACAAAAGTATTCTGTCTGTGTGTTCTGAATGCTCTCCCATCAATCTTAATATAAAAATGATTTTCAAAAAATATCTCACAAAATACATTTTATTATGACATTGCCACCTCTGATGGGGTCTAACTCTACATAGTTCTGAAACAAGATGTCACAAGACTTCTGTGTAAGGATAAGTCAGATAATTTGTGATGTGTACAGTGGAGGAGCATCCTCAGGTAGTACACAGATAACACCCCAACACTTAATGACAACTATAATGTGACATCTTCATAGCAAACTTGGCAAAATCCCTGGTGAAGATTCATGAAATCATTTATCCTTCAAGATGAAAAACAAGATTGCCAAATTTTCCATAAAAAAAACAATAATAGCAACAACAACAAAAAGCAATGTGGTAGGCCACTGGTAGATTAAAAATTCATTAATCAAAGCTGGTCAGTTAACTGAAAGCTAAATTTCTAACCAAATGTTCACAATGAAACTACTAGTTAGTTTAATACATTTAAGTGTAGTCTTAAAAAATAAAAGGGCAGGAGGGCTTATTGCCATCCTAAGTGTATGTGCAGCAAAATTCTAGTGTGTGTGTGTGTGTGTGTGTGTGTGTGTGTGTGTGTGTGTGTGTATGACACTATAATCAACCAGTATAAATTTTGAAACCCTCATCTCACCCCCAAAATAGTGATGGGTCTTCATGACCCATCTCTTTCCCTAAGCCTTCTTTAGTGAATGCTTTGTATTGATGAAATAATTTGTTCATTGCACCTGGAGTAAACACCAAGACCAGGTTTCCATCAACTAAGCTCACTCAAGGGTCCACATTTATTAAAAAACAATATTTTGAGCTTAATGATTACTGAGTGATCCTCAAATCCTTGGTAAAAGATACAAACTTAGCTGGGCGTGGTGGTGCATGCTTGTGATCCCAGTACTTGGGAGGCTGAGAAAGGAGGATTGAAGGTTGGAGGACAGCCTCAGCAACTTAGCAAGACCCTGTTTCCAAATAAAAAATACGCTGGGCGTGGTGACGCACGCTTGTAATCCCAGTACTTTGGGAGGCAGAGACCAGAGGATCCGGGTTCGTGGCCAGCCTCAGTCTACTCTCTCTCTCTCTCTCTCTCTCTCTCTCTCTCTACCTGGTGAGGCCGTCTGCAACTTCGTGAGACCTGGTTTCAAAATAAAGTATAAAAAAAAAATAGGGCCGGGTGTGTAGCGCGGAGGTAGAACGCCCCTGG
>PVJS01055667.1:0-12587 GCA_004027185.1 Glis glis
AAAAAAAAAAAAAAAAAAAAAAAAAAAAAAAAAAAAAAAAAAAGAATAAAAAAAAATAGGGCTGGGGGTGTAGCTCGGAGGTAGAATGCCCCTGGGCTCAATCCCCGGTATCGCCATAAAATAAAAATAAAAATAAATAAAGTAGTGATGAGCATAGGCACTATTTCAAGATATATTCAATGAGTTAAAGATATCTGTGAGTTCAGTTGGTGATAAAGCCACAGAAACTATTACCGGCATTGATAATAGCAGAGAGCTGGGGATGTCACTCAGTGGTAGAGTACTGAGCCCTGGGTTTGATTCCCAGCACCACACATAAAAAAGGGAAACATTGACTGGGTTGGGTAGTGCATGCCTGTAATACCAGTACTTGGAAGGCTGAGACGGAGACAGGAGGATTGGAGTTTGGAGGCCAGCTTCAGCAACTTAGTGAGACCCTGTTTCAAAATTAAAAAAAGTAAAAAGGGTTTGGGGTGTGGCTCGAAGATAGAATGCCCCTGGGTTCAATCCGCAGTACTGAAAAAGAAAACAAAACCAAAAAAAGGAAGCATTAAATTTTAGTTTAATCTGGTGAAAAATGAAAAATGAAGATGTAAGTTTTCCTATTAAAATTTCTGAGCCTTCTGAAATATATGCACAGCCTCTTTGTAAGTGCGCATTGACCCTGTGTTAGGAGACCCTGAGAGTCATGACCGACATTTTAAAGGGAAATATAGGATGGAACTAAATAGAATGGAAGATACCAGCAAATATCTCACAGGGGAGGAGGAAATAGAACATCAAATATTTTGTTTCAATGACCGGGTTGTGTGTGTGCTGGGTCATAATGTGAAAATGTGAAATAATAGTGAACCATTGTGCCAGGGAATTAAATTTCAGATAAGCCCTAAAACTTCTGGAGTGCCAGAAGAGGATCATAGCACAGGAAGCAGTTGACTCAGCTCAGTTTCAGAACTCGCCCTGCAACAGCAGGGTGGGCCGGAGCGGGAGGGAGGTGGAGGGCGGTGGTCAAGAGCTCACCACGGATGCAGAGATCAGTACAATGATCTTTCTGTATGATCCTGAAAACCAAGGAGCGAGGCAGATTCCAGGGTTATGGAGGAGGTAGAGCCTCGGGATTGGGTGGCCCATTGGATGTGGGAGGTGCTACAGAGGAAGGTGTCTTGTTTGTTCCTGGGGTTCTTGTTTAGGCCCCAGAGTGGATGGGAATGGCCATCTGAGACAGAGCTCATAGGAGCAGGAGGGAGTCTGAGAGGGAAGGGGTGGAATTTGGTTTTAGAAATATAGATTTTGTTTCTCCTATTTGGGACATTACCACCTTTCTTGATGTCACTTTTCTCACTTCTGAAATGTGGCATTTTTATCTGAAAAAAAGAGATTTTTTGAGCCTTATTAGATACAAAGATTCTGCTTTATAAAGATATTTACATGAGTGCATTAAATGAGATTGTACATCAACAGATGAATTACAATGGGATACGTACACAATGGAATTTTACTCAGCCATAAAGAAGAATGAAATTATTTTATTTGCAGAGAAATGGATGGAACTGGAGAACATTATGCTAAGTGAGATTAGTCAGTCACAAAAAGTGAAAAGTGGGTGTTCTCCCTAATGTGCAGAAGCTAGGGAGAAAACGGGACATAGGAGGGACTCCAGACAAAGGAGGAGAAACCTTAGATGAGTGAAGAAGGCGACCTAACTGAGGGAGATGGGAGGGGGGAAGAGGGAAACACCTCAATGGACACGATGCACATACACAAACTTATCAAAGTCAATCACTGTGCTGAGCATGGGAAGGAGGAAAGAGGGAGGGAATGGGGTGGGAACTGGGGGAGGGCTCAATGAGTGCTGTGTGCATGTATGCCTCTATCATCCTGAACTTCATCAAGATGCATGATTACAATGCACCAATAAAATAAAACACAAAATGAGATTATATATGTGAAAAGGACTTTCTAAACAGAATCTTTAAAATCTTCCTACAAATAATAGTTATCTCCTGTATAAGTCTTTTTTTCCTTGAAAAGAAAAAAAAAACCCAAAGCAAACAAAATTGAGTGCCTAGGGAATATATCAGCTCATTTAAAATACAAAGTATAGAGATAGGTCTGGGTTTTAGGCGAAGCTGGATCTACATGTTCTCAATTTTGCTCCAGTCTCAGCTGGGTTCTGCTCTCCCCTGGGTGTTGGCTTTACCCGCCAGAAGGTCTTCCCTTCCTGAAGTCAAATCGGTGACCCCAGCTCCAGCTTCCCAAGCTCCCAGCTTCCAGCCCAGGACAAGAGCATCTCTTTAGCTTCTAGTTCCTACAGATGCAGTATTCTGATTAGGTGAGTTTGGGTCAGTTGCTTCCCCATGGACCAAACAGGGTTACCATTTGCATAGGGTTAGGTACAGGTGGATCCCCTTCAGCTCTCCGGCCTGAGAAGGGAGGAAGAGGATCCGGGAATAAACCCCGGGGGCTATTTTCAGCAGCAGTTAGAGTGAATACCGAGGAGGCAAACACCAGAAGTGTGGAACTCTAGACCCAAGAGGATTACAGCTTAGTGGAGGGCTGTGGATAGAGAAGATGTGGGAGCCTCTTTTGTTGAACTGGATATCTAGGTTGATGGTTGAAAGCACACATACTCACATAGCTATGAAGAATCGAGCTGCTTTTAGGAGATTGGCTGCAGCGGAAAAATTCAAAGAGCCTTTAATAACTGCGGGTCCGAGGAAGCCCTGTTCTGGGCGGGAAGTAGGGGTTCAGCAGTGGCATGCCTAGAAGAATTTTAATTCTCTTGTAGATTATTAAATTGAGATTACCTGCCTTCTTCATGCATGGATGAGAATCAAAGAAGGGGAACAGTAGCAATCCCTCCCTTCCCAACCGGACCTAGAGCTCCAACTCTGCAGTTCCGAAGCCCGTTCTGTTTCTTTCTTTGGGCTCAGAGCCGTGCAGACAGGCAGGGTGAGCTTTGAGAGGTGAGTTTGTGGTGAGCACTTCAGGTCTGCCCCAATTGACCATAAATAGATTTTCACACGTGCACACGACGTGCTCCGATTGTCCACACACACCTACAAGTGGGTTTGCACGTGTATACGCACATGCGCGCGTACACACACACACACACACACACACACATCTTCGAAAAGCAATTTTCCCCCCAGAGCATGAAGAAAGTTCCCCTTTCCACTTAAATGCTTTTCCAAATAGTCTTATTTTATTTTATTTATTTCTCCGCCATATCCTTTTCAATCTGGAAAGTGACTTGGCCTCTTTTCCCCCATCTATTTTCTGCCTTCCTGCTATTCAGTTTAGGCATGAAACACAGAACTAGATTGAAAGCATTCAATGGCTATTCAATCGGAGAAGAAAAGAGCCCCTTGGAGCTTTATTAGATATGAAGATCCACAATAAAAATCAATTTCTGCCTCTTTATGCAGTTTAAATGACAAAGCACCCACCCATCCTGCAGCCATTGTGCCCGGGAAATGTAATTCAGTCCCCGAGCTGGGCCCAGAGCGCCGCGGACTTCCTGACCTGCACTGACAGATTCCAATATGATACAGACCTTCGCAGATAATGACAGCCACTTCATCTCACTGCAAGAAAAAAGTTATCTGATATCTTTGAGGGTTAAAAGGCTATGTGGGCAGCATTTTCAATAACCCACTACATCAGCATCTTAAAAAATACCTAAGCTTCGTTCCATTAGAAAAAAAAAACTCTTTGCCCCTTAGTCTTCACTCTGTTCCTGAGCCCCAGCTGAGAGCGTCCCAAGTGTGTCCTGCCAAACTTGTCCAGCCTTCTGTGTCACAGAAGGGGACCCTCCTCGATAATTAGGCCACAGGGAAACAGACGAGGGTAACATCTTTATTCCTCAGAGGACTCTGCGGGTCTTGACAAAATAAATGGGATGAAATCAGGGGGAAAACCCACCAAAAAACTCTGGTCCCAAAACTGTCCTAACCTGTTCAAAATGCTGGTATAACAGAGTTTTCTTCAATAGGAATGGACACGCAGTCCCTTGAATAGAAAGAAGTTTGTGTTTGAAGGAAGTTTTGATAGAGCTGTTGCCAAGGGAACCACAGGAAACAGTGCAGTTGGTCATTAATTTCCAAGGGATTGAAAGCCTCCTAATAGAAGGGCAGAGTTAAGGGATGCGATGTGGATTTCCCAGTTTCATGTAAAACAGTTAATGTGCAGTAACACACGTAACTGGAGGGCAGTTGTAGTGGTTCCTGCTCTGAGCCCTATAGAGGGACACAGGTGAACTCCGTTCTCTCGCTGCAGCCAGGGAGGCAGGAAGGTAAAGAGATGGTAGAAAGATAAACAATATTGGTTTCTGGTCCCTTGGAAGTGTTCAGAGAATGAGAGGACTCCAGGGTGATTCATTAAATGAGGCTTGGAGCAAGGACCTCCAGGTCTGAGTTGAGAAAAGTGCAGTATGTTACACAACTACCTGGTCACAGAGCAGAAGTGGTGGTAAGAATTTGAATGAGTCTAAATCATGATGCCTTGTTGGGGTCACAGGGGGAAGGAGTGGGGAGTCTGCATTCAAAGAACCCTGTGTGACTTTAGGAAATCTCCATTTTCTGGACCTCAACTCTCTAATTGATGACGTATGAAGACTCTACCAAATGATTCTTGTCCTTTTTATTATTGTCCTCTAAATCTATTATTTGATCCCCAAATATACAAGTTTCATTGCTGTGTAGATATTATCTTTCAGTTTTCAAGTTTAAAAATGTTTTGCAAGCCAGGCATGGTGGCACATGCCTGTAATCCCATTTGTTGGGAGGCTGAGACAGGAGGATAGCTGGTTCAAGGGCAGCCTCAGCAATTTAGTGAGACTCTGTTTCCATAAAAATAAAAAAGAGGGTGTCTGGGGGTATAGGTTGGAGGTAGAATGCTCCTGGGTTCAATCCCCAGTACCATAAAAAATGTTTTGCAATAAACCATTTTAACAATTTTTTTCTTTTTTTATAGAAATAAGATCTCTATTGAGCTCTATATCTGGGGAAATATGACACTGCTACTCAGACTTGTCATGGCAAATACATTTCATCTTTATGTTGACCGAGCCTGTCTGGGAGTGGCTGTCCAGAGCAGTGTCATCCCATATAGATATGAGAGGCATTACAGGGAGCCACCTGTGTAACTTAAAATTCTCTGAATGCCACATGAAAATAAGGTAGAAAGAGATTGGTAAAATTAGTTTTTGAAATATATATTTATGAAACTCAAGGTACATAAACTACTGTCATTTCAACATGTAGTCAATATTAAAATTATTAATGAAATATTATACATTTTTTTAAACTTAGTCTTCCAAATCCAGTGTGTTTCGCAGCTGAGCTCAGACTAGCCACATATTTCAAGTGTTCGATACCACATCCCGCTTGTGGCTACCAAATTGGATGGTGCCTGTCTAGAGGCTCCTGTTGGAAAGTACTGTGAAGATGTCCAGTGGTCAGTGGGTTGGATTCTTCGATCAATTGATTAGTTATGTCTGCAGTGGATCAGCTTCGGGATGCTCCATCAGCACTCTGCTGTATTTGTCAGTCTGGCTTAATTCAGAGTCAGGACTCAAGTTCTCATTTTTCCCTTGTTATCAAATTTGAGTCCTTGTGTTGAGGTGACACCAGGAAGAACTCAATATTTATTGGAAAAATAATAGGTTTAGGGATTGGGGGCATTGTGGTAGATTTTCCTCAGCAGATACAACTTCCTACCTTAGAGGAAATTTTCTGTGTCAGGAAAGGATCTTTCCTAGGAACTGAAGCCCACATTTCTTCCGTGCGGTTTGACTCAGCAGGCTACTTTGTTGTGAGGACAGAGAACAAACACCAACCCAGCCCTGAGTGTTTATATTTGGAGGTTCATGTAAAAGAAAGGCAAATGACTTAAGGGGTGAACTTATTCTTGCTTACTGATCAAATATGATCACTGTGGCATCTTGTTCTAGGTTAGAAAGACTTTTAAAGAAATCAATCATAAAAGAGAGAGAGAGAGAGAGAGATAAATGTTTAGTAATCAAAGCATCTTTCCAGTTACTGAAACCTTTATGTGAGTCCGTGACCATATAATCTTCCCCTTTTCCAGAGGTGTCAAGGGTTAATCTGTATCTGTTTTATTATAATCAGAACATCCAAGATTATTTTTCAAAATATGAGCGGTCATTGTTGCCTTCCTTGCTGGCTGTCTCTTTGTCTTGGAGGGAAGTCTTGGTATAATCTTTTACATTTTTAAATCCATCTTCCCAAGTCCAGTTTACTGGAAATAATGGATAATGTTTATCTTTAAGTTCAAGAAAGCCAAGAGAATGAGACCGGAAGGGCAGCCGGGATAATTTAGTAGGGTCAGCCTTTCTAGGGTTTTATACTGTTTCCGGGGAGTTCAGTCCATATTGATTCTTAATTTATGGGATAGCTATTTCCTAGGAAAGTGATCTTCAGATTCTTTGAGTAATGACACACACCGTTTATTCACTATGGAATATTTCTTGGGTAGACGTTCTAAAACCGCATGCCTCTTGCTTCATTGTGTGGCCTTGAGGAAATTATCCGATCATACTAGACCCAGTATAATTCAACTGAGGTAGGATATGAAAAATACTAAAAAAATTTAGCAAAGCACTCGGAGTCTATCGAAGAAATGACAGAATGAGATAATACTTTATTATTTCCAATTGCTCTCTTAATTTGGAAGTTGAGGTTCTTGGATGGGATTCATTACAGTTTTAATATTTAGAGAGATCAAACACTTGCCTGTGTCCATGTGATCATAGAAAATTTTCTAAAGAATGATAAAACCAAGTCAAAGAGCTCCATCATTAAACTGGGTCCTGTTAGACAAAGTATTAAAGAAAGGCTGATAAAATTGTTCATATGGTTTGAATTCTATCTCCCCCAAGTACTAGAACAAGGTCAGATATGGAGGCACAATCATGGTAGGGGGAGGAATGCTTTGCTACATACCAAGAGATCGACCGCTGACACTAAAGATTCCCGCTTTTATTCGCCTCACAGGTCATGAGGTTGAACGAGAGGACCTCCCTGGTAGATAGCATTCTCTCATATTGTTACAAGGCATTGATGGAGAAATTAAATATTGCTGTGACTCCACTAGGAGAGGACTCTTGGAACTTGTTCTTGGCTTCCTCCTTTTTTTGTGTCCATTTGCCATAATAAATCTTAGCCATGATAAATGAAAAAAAAAAAGCTAATTGTCAGCGTTCTCTTCCCACACTGATAGAGGAATTCTGGATGTGGAATGAGCTGCTGCGTTATAACAATTCCTCCAGGTGATTTGACACATGCCAGATCCTGAGAGCCACTGGTAAGGAGGGGATGCTTGGAGCGCCTGCAGCCATGCGGTAGTACATCCATGGCCCTCGTAGTGATGGGACCACCCAGTGGCTCAGAGCCTGAATCCTTGTGCTTCTGATGAACTAACCCAGGAACTGCCTACCTTCAAGCTTTTGAAATGAGATAATATGTTGTTTAACACCTTAATAAATTAAAAAATCCAAATGAATAATTCCTTACTATACCTTAAGAGTTGGTGAAAAATAATCCTGGATGTCCTGTATTATAATAAAAAGGGACACACCAGGCGTGGGCACATGCCTATCAGCTCAGGACAGGAAAATCCCAGGTTCGAGGCCAGTCTCAGAAATTTAGCAAGACCCTCAGCAACTTATCAAGACCTTGTGTAATGGTTTGGATTTAGAATGTCCCCCTAGCTCTCATGGAAACAAGGTAGATATGTTGGAATTGGGGCTTGATTGCTAAGGAGGGGCCCCCTGAAGCGCTCGCGTATTAATGTTCAGAGTTTATGTAATTGAGTCAAAAGGGTTTAATCTCATCAGTGGATACACCCATTGTAGTGGATTTACTGGGTGGTAACCTAGGTAGGTACAGTGTGGTTGGAGAAGATGGGTCTCTGGGGGTGCGGCCTTGGGGATTATATATTGTCCCTGATCCTCTTGCTTCCTATCTCCATGATATGAGAGCAGAGCCTTGCTCTCTCCCTCTCTCTGCTTCCTGCTGTTGTGCTCTGAGATCACAGACCTTGGCTACACATGGATGGAATCCCAGAATCTCCAAAAAACTATAAGCAAATAAATCTTCCTTCCTGTAGTTGTGTGGTCAGTCACTTTGGATGATATCAGTGAGAATGTTGACTGAGACACCCTGATTCAAAATAAAAACTAAAATAGGACTGGGGGTGTGGCTGGGAGGTAGAATGCTCCTGGGTTCCATCCCCAGTACCCAAAAAACGCAAAACAAAACCAGGCAGAAGTCTGGCCTATTGCTTGTTTTTGTTTGGCTTGCAAGCCAGGAATAGTTTGTACAAGTTTAAATGGTTGAGAAAATATCAAAAGAAGAATATTTTAATGGAATTGTTATCTTAGTGTCCATGAATAAAGTTTTATTGAAACACAGTCACACTCATTCATTTGTGTATTTTCTATGGTTGTTTTTGTGCTACAAGGGCAGGATTGGGTATCATAGCAGAAGTCATATGAACCCATAAGCTTAAAATGCTTACTATCTGGGCCAGAAAAAGTTGCTGACATTTACAGTAATTGTTTGACCTACTTCATTTTCTTAGGGCAGAAAAAAAGGTCACACCTTCTTCAAATTCCCCAGTTAATTGTATATGTACCATTGGGCTTATTTGTGCAGAATGTGCAGTATCTCCTTCTAAGACCTTTTTATCTTCTTCAGAATTGTCTCATAACACTGAGGGGTCAGTCCTACCTCTTTCTTATTTATTTATTTATTTATTTATTTATTTATTTATTTATTTTGATGCTGAGGATTTAACCCAGGGACATTCTACCTCCAAACTACACCCAGACCTTTTTATTTTTTTATTTTGAAAAGAGTCTCACTAGGTTGCTGAGAGTCTCATTAAGTTGCTGAGGCTGACCTGGAATCTGGGATCCTCCTGTCTCAGCCTTCCAAGTACTGGAATTACAGGTGTAAGCCACCACTCCTGGTGGTAAAATTTACTTCTAATTTCCAGGGAGAAAGAAGCTTGGTAGTCCATCCACTGTGGCTTCTCTGCCATGTCTGTTACTAGGAAATACAGGTGGACGTTTGTCTGTTGCTGCCTGATGCTCTTGCTGGTATAAGTACCACATAGCCCAGGACAGTCCCCTCTCCATGTCACATATACAGACTCTCCTCAACTTACGATGAGTTTCTATCTCAATAATCCCAGTGGGCCGGGCGTGGTGGCGCACGCTTGTAATCCCAGTACTTTGGGAGGCGGAGACCGGAGGATCCGGGTTCGCAGCCAGCCTCAGCTCTCTCGCTCTTTCTCTCCCTGTCTGTCTGTCTGTCTGTCTCTCTCTCTCTCTCTCTCTCCTTAGTGAGGCCCTCTGCAACTTCGTGAGACCCGGTTTCAAAATAAAGTATAAAAAAAAATAGGGCCGGGGGCGTAGCGCGGAGGTAGAACGCCCCTGTGTTCAATCCCCAGTACCGCAAAAAAAAAAAAAAACCCAGTGGTAGTTGAAAATAGAGGTAAAAAGTGTATTTACGGAGCATCCTGGCTTAGCAGCATAGCACACTGTAGAGTTTTATCTACCCTCGTGATTGTGTGGCTGACTGGGGGCCACAGCCCACCACCACCGCCCTGCTTGATGGGAGGGTACCACGAAGCACGTGACTAGCCCAGGAAATGGTTGAAATCCCAATGTGAAGTATGGTTGCTACAGAACGCATATTGTTTTTGCACCATCATAAAGTTAGGGACTATCTGATCATGGTTAACTTTTATATGTATTTATTCATTTACTTTTATTAGTGCATTGTAATCATACCTCATAGTGAGATTGAGAGTGACACAAGCGTCCATGCACACATCACATGGTGTATTTCCTTCCCCATCCTACCCTTCCCCCCTCCCACCTCCCCATACATGTCAGTGAGATACATAGCCATACCTTCATGGATTGCTGTAGCGTTATTTGAATTGTTTCCTTCTTCAACCCTCCTCCCCCACCCCTTCCCTCCCCATCATCTTGTTCCACTATTCTACTGGTCTCTTTCCTCATTTATCTGAGGTCCCTTATGTTTCCTATTTTCTCTCTGGCTTCTGAATATGGGAGAAAACATAACCCTTGTCTTTCTGAGACTGGATGATCCCACTTAGCATAATGTTCTCTAGTTCCATCCATTTTCTTGCAAATCACATAATTTTGCTCGTCTTTATGGCTGAGTAAAATCCCATTGTGTGAATATATCATATATTCTTTATCCATTCATCTGTCCATGGATACCTAGGTTGGTTCCATAATTTTGCTATTGTGAATTGTGTTGCTGTAACCATGGATATACATGTATCACTATAGTGTTCTGACTTTAATTCTTTTGGAAAGATATTTTAGAGCAAAGATGTTATGATGGGATGGCTGGATACAGAGGGGTTGCCAGAACTAGCCCTTTCCCCCAAATCTGTAGGCTCCTGTGTGGTCTGGGTCACTAGTCCTGATGTGCCCTCCTCACAGTAAGTCCCTTACTAGGGATCTTGGAATCCTTTTCTGTGCATAGACTTTGGCCAGAATCACTATCATCCACATCCACAGTCTTCATTAACTGTGAACCCTACTTCCTAGAAAGTAGTTGCATTCCTTATAAAGATTTGCCTGGACTTCAGAGCTCTCGATTTCAAGGATGTCAGAATCACTTATGTGGAATTCAAAGAGTTGAAATAATTTCTGACATCTTATCAGATGACAATAAAGTGAACCTAGAAATTAACAGCAAGAGAAACTACAGAGATTATACAAACACATGGAGATTCAACAACACACTTTTAAGTGGATATGAGTCACTGAAGAATTCAGGAGGGATATTTAAAAATTTCTAGAATCAAATAAAAAAGGAAAACCAATATACCAGAACTGTAGGATACAGAAAAATCAGTACTAAGAGTGAAGATTATACCAATGAATGCTTACATAAGAGAGAGAGAGAGAGAGAGAAAGAGAGAGAACTCAAATAAAAAACCTAAAGATACAGCTCAAGGTCTTATTAAAACAAACAATACAACAAACAAAAAACAAATTCAAAATCACTAGAAGGAGAGAAATAATAAAGATCAGAGGAGAAATAAATGAAATGGAGACTAAAAATAACACAAAGAATTGATAAAACATAGAGTTGTTTCTTTGAAAAGATAAACAAAATGAGAAAATCTTTGGCTAAACTAACCAAAAGAGAAAGAAAAAAGGCTCCTAATACATAAAATTAGAGATAACAGATACCACTGAAAATAAAGTATCATTAGGGATTATTTTGAAAAACTATATTTCGATAAAATTGAAAAATCTAGAAGAAATTGACAGATTCTGGACATATGACCTGCCAAAATTAAACCAAGAGGATATTGTAAAACCTAAATACATTAATAACAACTAATGAGATTGAAGCAGTAGTAAAAAAATCTCCCAACAAAGAAAATCCTAAGACCAATGTCACAGCTGAATTTTGCCAAACTTTTGAAGAAGAACTAACATCGATGCTCCTCACACTATTCCATAAACAGAAAGGGAAGGACCCTTCCATGTTCATTCTACGAAGCCAATATTACCCTGCTACCAAAACTGACAAGGGCACATCAAAAAAGAAAACTATAAAACAATATCCCTGGTGAACATAGATGTGCAGCAAAGGAAATAATCAACAGTCTGAAGAGAGAGCCTACAGAATGGGAGAAAATCTTTGCCAGCTGCTCTGGTAGAGGACTAATATCTAGAATATATAAAGAACTAAAAAACTTAACACCAAAAAAGAAAATAACCCAATCCAAAAAAAGAGCAATTGAACTGAATATATACTTCTCAAAATGAAAACTGCAAATGGCCAACAAATATATGAAAAAATGTTCAATATCACCAGCAATCAGGAAAATGCAAACCAAAACTACACTGAGATTCCATTTAACTCCAGTTAGAATGGCAATCATCAAGAATACAAACAATAATAAATGTTGGCAAGGAGGTTGGGAAATAGGAACTCTTATACACTGTTGGTGAGACTGAAAATTAGAACAGCCACTGTGGAGGTTAGTATGGAAGTTCCTCAAAAGACTAGGAATGGAACCACCATGTGACCCAGCTAGACCACTCCTCAGTATCTTTCCAAAAGAATTAAAGTCAGAACACTATAGTGATACACACAGATCCATGGTTATAGCAACATAATTCACAATAGTCAAGTTATGGAACCAACCTAGGTGTGCATCAACAGATAACAACAGGTAGCAAAAATGTGGTACACAATGGAATTTTACTCAGCCATAAAGAGGAATAAGCTCATGTCATTTGCAGGAAAATGGATGGAACTGGAGAATATTATGCTAAGTGAGATCAGCCAGTCTCAGAAAGTCAAGGATCAGCCAGGTATGGTGGCACACGCTTGTAATCCCAGTACTTGGGAGGCGGAGACCGGAGGATCCGGGTTCGCGGCCAGCCTTAGCTACTTAGTGAGGCCCTCCGCAACTTCGTGAGACCCGGTTGACCCGGTCTCAAAATAAAGTATAAAAAAAAAAATAGGGCCGGGGGCATAGTGCGGAGGTAGAACACC
>PVJS01055668.1:0-12581 GCA_004027185.1 Glis glis
AGGGAGGGCTAAATGTGCAATGTGTGCATGTATGATGTTCATACCCTGACATATATCAAAATGTATAATTATAATTTACAATGCACCAATAAATGAACATAAAAAAAAAAAAAAAAAAAAAAAAAAAAAAAAAAAAAAAAAAAAAAAAAAAAAAAAAAAAAAAAAAAAAAAAAAAAAAAAAAAAAAAAAAAAAAAAAAAAAAAAAAAAAAAAAAAAAAAAAAAAAAAAAAAAAAAAAAAAAAAAAAAAAAAAAAAAAAAAAAAAAAAAAAAAAATAGGGCTGGGGGTGTAGCTCGGAGGTAGAATGCCCCTGGGTTCAATCCCCAGTACCGCAAAAAAAAAAAGACCCTGTTTCAAAATAAAAATAAAATAGGGCTGGGGTGTAGCTCAGCGGTAGAATGCCTGTGGGTTCAACCTCCAGTACCACAAAAATTTTTTTTTAAAAAAGAGGGCTGGATGTGTAGCTCAGAGGTAGAATGCCCCTGGGTTCGATTCCCAGTACTAAATAAATAAATAAATAAATAAATAATAAAATTTAAAAAGGGCTGGAGATGTTGCTCAGAAGTGGAATGTCCCTGGATTCAATCCCCAGTACCACTGAAAAAAGAAAGTCAATAATAGTGTTTAATTCATGCAGTGGTTATGAGGATGAAGTGAGGTCATTCATGCCATGTATTTGATCCAGAACCTGGCACACCCAACACATTTTAGCTATGATAATACAAGTAGTCCTGTTTCTCTAGTCAGAAAGGACAAAAATCATAGTGGAGGTTAAGCCTCTGTAACAAAGAGAAACAACAACGCAGTAGCTTAAAGAACTTGGAAAATTTCTTTCTCATGCCTCCAAGTCTTGTGTAGGTAAAATGTAAATAATTTAAACATTCTAAAGATTAAACCACTCAAGGGATTTATTTTTTAAAAATGTCTGGGGGCCAGGCATGGTGGCACATGCCTGTAATCCCAGTACTTGGGAGGCTGAGACAGGAGGATCACAGGTTCACGGATAGCCTCAGCAAGTAGTGAGACTCTCATCAACCTAGTAAGACCCTGTTTCCAAATAAGAAATAAAATCGGGCTGGGGGTGTGGCTCAAAGGCAGAATGCCTCTGGTTTCAATCCTCAGTACCAAAAAAGAAAAAAAAATGGCAGGGGAACAAGAGAGAGAGAGAGAGAACTGGACAAAAGCCAAACCTACTCAAGAGGCATCCCTCAGGGCCTACCCTCTAAATCTCTTTCACCCCATAAGCTGTCAGAAACTGGGAACTGACTAATTGCTGGGCAATTTCCATCTTTTATGTCAAGAGGAAAGCTTCAAACACATAATTCTGTAAACTAATTCTTAGCAAAGCCATTGTAGAGACCTGCCACATCAGCCCCAATCCTAGAAATAATCCCATCCATGACACAGTTATTAGAGTCGAGGCACATAGAACCATCCAGTGAAGAACACTTCTATTCTTATCTGTTTGGTGAGTCAGAGTACCCACAAATGGGCCAAATTTAGTCCAGAAGAAATAGCTTATTCCTAGCTGGGTGTGGTGGTACATGCCTGTAATCCCAACACTTGGGTGGCTGAGACAGGAGGATTGCAGATTCAAGGACAGCTTCAACAACATAACAAGACTCTCAGCAACCTAGAGACCCTGTTTCAAAACAAAATATAAAACAGGACTGAGGGTGTAGCTCAGAAGTAGAATGTCCCTGGGTTCAATCCCTAGTGTCACAAAAAAAAAAAAAAGGAAAGAGGGGCTTCCTCTTGGACTGAGTGTAGAAAGAAATGGGGAGCCCTGGCCTGTGTTTCTCCCTGGCCACTGTACCTCAAATAAACAGCCTCCTGTTTTAAGAGTTTGGATATTGAGTATTAAAGCAAATGGCCCATGGCTTGGGTTAAGATGAATTAGATTAAGACAACCCACTGGTGAAGCAATTAGGCCATGCTAATGAGAAGCAATTAGGCCAGCCAGTTCTCCATGCTATAGAGACTGGCTGAATTCACAGTGAGATGACATTAGGAATACAGAGCTGCAGAAACTTGGAGTCTGACAGAAAGCCAGTGTCTCAGTCCATTTGTGCTGCTATAACAGAATACCATGGACTGGGTAATTTATAAGCCACACAAATTTATATCTCAGTTCTGGAAGCTAGAAGCCCAAGATCAAGGAGTGGGCATGTGGTGAGGGCTGCTTTCTGTTTCCAAGATGGCGCCTCCACGCTGCCTCCTCTGGAGAAGAAGAACACTATGTCCTTGCACGACCGAAGGGCAAGAAGGACATACCTCTATTAAGCACTTTTATAGTTAGCATTAATCCAATCATGAGGACAGAGCCCTTATGACCTAAATATCTCCCCCAATGGCCCTACCTCCAACACTATTGTGTTGTGGATTAAGTTTCCAACATAGGAATTTGATGGACACATTGAAACCATAGCAACCAGTGACCAGGACATCATTAGCACATAAAACTGGTATACCTTTCTGGGTCTAGATCTGGGGCATATGGGATTCTTGATCAGGCCGGCTATGGTCCTCCCATAGTTTCTACTGCTGTAACTCCTGATTAAGCCTCATGAGCTCTCAGCCAAGATGCCACTTCAGAATGGCAGGGTATATTGTATAAATAGTTGAGTGTTAGCCAGATGTGGTGGTGCACACCTGTAATCCCAATACTTGGGAGACTGAGACAGGAGGATTGCAAGCTTGAGGTCAGCCTCAGCAACTTAGCAAGACCCTCAGAAACTTAGTGAGACCCTGTTTTAAAATAAAAAAAATTTAAGCTGGGCGTGGTGGCGCATGCTTGTAATCCCAGTACTTTGGGAGGCGGAGACCAGAGGATCCGGGTTTGCGGCCAGCCTCAGCTCTCTCGCTCTCTCCCTGTCTCTCTCTCTCTCCCTCCTTAGCGAGGCCCTCCGCAACTTCGTGAGACCCGGTTTCAAAATAAAGTATAAAAAATAGGGCCGGGGGCATAGCACGGAGGTAGAACACCCCTGCGTTCAATCCCCGGTACTGCAAAAAAAATAATAAAAAAATAAAAATATTTTAAAAGCTGGGGGGTATAGCTCAAAGGTAGAATGCCCCCGGGTTCAATCCCCAGTACAAAAAAAAAAAATATTTGAGTGTTACTCAAAACAAGAAGCAAGGAAAGAAAAAGCTGGAGGCAGAGATGTAAGGGTAGTATAGTAGTGGACCTCGACTATCATGTTAATGAGCTTGGACTCTATCAAGGGGACACTGAGTAGATGCTGCAAGGTCTTATGTAAGAAGATACCATGATCAGATTTATGTTTTAGGAAGGACAGGCTATGAGGGGGACAGTGGCCAGAAGCAACTAGGACTCTCTATATGAAAAGGAACAGAACCCTCATACAACCATTTAAGAAAAATATTATTGAGAAGCTGGGTGTGGTGGTGCACGCTTGTAATCCCAGTACTTGGGAGACTGAGACAGGAAGATTGCAGGTTCTCAGCCAGCCTCAGCTACTTAGTAATGTCCTCTGCAACTTAGTGAGACCCTGTTTCAAAATAAAAAATGAAATAGGGCTGGGGGTGTAGCTTGGAGGTAGAATGCCCCTGGGTTCAATCCCCAGTACTGGAAATGATTGGATATGATTGGATATGATTGGCTAACATAATTGAACAATGTACGGAGAGGCCCGGCTGCAGGCGTGGCTTAACATAGAAATCAGGAGGTGTCTCCGGCATCCAGTTCTTGGCTCTGCTTCCCCTGAGAAGCTGCTTCACTCCAGGGCTGGCTTGCCATGCGTAAGCAAGATGCCAGTAGCTCCAGCCTTGTGGTTTCATGCCATCAAGGCCAAGGGAAGAGAGAGCATCTTTCAGAAGTTTCCATGGATGCTTCTTAGATCCTTTCCAGAAGCTCCGGCAAGTATTTCCTAAGTTTTCATTGGCTTTCAATTGACTTATGTGCTCATCCCTGAATCTATCTCTAAGGCCAGCCTGACTATTGTGTTAGTTTTCTGTTACTGTGTTAGTCAGCTTTCCCATTGCTGTGAAAAAAATATCTGAGATAAACAACTTGAAAGGAGGAAATATTTATTCTGGCTCACAGTTTCAGAGGTTCCGGTCCATGGTCATTTGGCCCAGTTGCTTTGGGCCTGTGATAGCACGGTACATGATGGCAGGAGCAGGCGGTGGAAGAGATCTGTTCACATCATGGCGGCCAGGAAGCAAAGAGCAAGAAGGAGGGCTGGGGTCCCAATATCCCTTTCAAGATCACGCCCTTGATGACCTAACTTCCTTGCACTAGGCCCTACTTTCTAAAGGTTCCACCACCGCTCAACAGCGCTGTCAGTTGGGGACCAAACCTTCAAACTGTAACAGTTACTATAGCAAATACTTGAGTTAACCACACTGGCTCACAGTCTCAGAGGCTCCAGCCCATGATTGGTTAGCCCCATTGCTTCGGGCCTTTGGCAGTGCATCATGCTGGGAGAACATGGCATAGCAAAGCGCGCACCTCATGGCCGAGAAGCAAAAGAGAAGAGGAGGAAGCTGTGTCCCAATATCCCCGTCAAGGGCATGTGCCTAATGACCTGACGACCTCCTCCCACTAGGCCCCACCTTTTAAAGGTTCTGCCACCTCCCAATAGTGCCAAGCTGAGGTCAAGCCTTTAACAAATGGGCTTTTGGGAGATAGTTCAGGTCCAAACTATAGCAACTAGGTCTTAGTTTGGCCTGCTTTAACAAATTACCACAGACTGTGACTTAAATAACAAATATTTCTCACAGTTCTGCAGGCCAGAAGTCTGAAATCAGGGTTCCAGAATGGTCTGGTTTAAAAGAAAGCCCTCTGTCTGTTTATGTCCTCGCATGGCCTTTCTTAGTACACGGAGAAAGAGAGCTCTCTTTTTATAAGGACATTAATCCCAGAAGGAGGGCCCCACCCTCTCCACCTCATCTAACCCTTGTTACCTCTTAAAGGCCTCATCTCCAAATGCCATCACATTAGGGGTCAGGGTTTTAACACACGAATTTTGAGGGGACACAAACAGCCCATAGCCTACTGTATATGCCGATCGTCCTTAGCCAATCAGGACTGCACTGCAAATGGGGCCCATGTCAGAAATGGAGGAGGGATAGCCCCGCTCATACGATAGCTTGACAGTGGGGAAGGAGCGGTACTCCAAAGGAAAATCAAGTAATTGTTTTACCAAATAAAGGTTGGATTGATATTGTGACTGCCAATCCCCAAGATGACCCCAAAGATCCTCACATCCTGGCATCTACACACACTCTCCCACATGTACCAGGTTTGATTTGTGAAACCATTAGAATATAGCAGAATTTGAAAATTAGGTTTTAAAAGACAGTGGCTTCTATTTCTCTCTCTCCCAGCCCCTCTTATACACACACACACACACACACACACACACACACACACCCCACTTGGGAAGAAACCAGTTGCCATGTTGTGATGCTGAGGCAGCCCATGCAGAGACTGACTGAAGCTTCCAATCAACAGCAGCAAGGAAGGGAGGCCTGCCCACACCACGTGAGTCGGCTTGGAAGCAGATTTTCCAGCCCCAGCTAAGCCTCGAGATGACTGCAGCCCCAGCTGACGGATTGACTGCAACATCAAAAAGCAGCCCTGAGCCAGAGCCACCAGCTAAGCTGCTGCCAGACCCCTAACCTCAGGAACAATGTGAGATCATTTGTTTGCTGTTTCAAATGGCTAGGTTTGGGGGTCATTTGTCACACAGCAATAGATAACTAGTATAGTAAAAAGACAAAAACAACAATAGTGCATTACGTTAGTCCTGGTGTGATGGTTAACTTGGGGTGTCAATTTTACTGGTTGAGGGATGCCTAGAGAACTGGTAAGCATTACTTCTAGGTACATCAGAGAAGACTGGTGTATGGATCAGTTCAGTGTGGGCAGGCACCATCCATTCAGCTGGGGGGCAGGAACATGAAATGGAGGAAGGGGGAAACTCTGTGGCTCTCCCTTCTGGAGTGGGGTGTGGTTTCTCCTGCTGCTCCCCTTGGACATCAGACTCCAGGTTCTTGCACTTCTGGACTTGTACCAGCGGCCCTCTGTGGGCTCTCCAGCCTTTGGCTCAGACTCAGGGTACTCTGCTGGCCTCCTTGGTTCTGAGGCTCCTGGCTGCTTGGACTAAGCCATGCTATCAACTCCTCTCGCTCTCCAGTGTGTAGACAGCCTATCACGGACCTCTTCACCTTCTGCGATCACGTGAGTCAATCCCCTAGTAAATGCCCTCTTCTGTATATAAATTATATTGGTTTTGTTTCCCTGGCAAACCTTAATACACACAGGATTGATGAGGCAATGGTAAAGGGAAGGGACAAATTCAAGAAAATGTTAAGGAGGTGAATTATAACAACACAGTGATCAATTTGACATGGTGGGTAAAGGAGAGATAAGAATCAGATTTCACTTCCAGGCTGCAGTACGGATGTACAGTGTGGGTGCAACAGAGTTACAGGACATAGAGAAGAGAGAACGAAGTGGGGCAATGCCAAAGAGGTCACTCAGGGTCACTGAATTGGAAGTACCAGGAACATTCTGGCAGTAGATGTCCCAAGATGAATCCAGAAGTCAGTAAGGTGCATAAATCTAAAGCGTAAGAGACAGATAAGCCAGAGTGATTTTTAAAATCAAGTTCAGAGGAATTCCCACATGGGTGATAATTGAGATCATAAAAACAGATGAAGTCACACAGGCTTTGTTGAGACACAGACGTGGAGGGAGTATTCTGTGAACAGATTATGAATGTGTTTGCCTCCAAAGGAACCTTCCAATGACCGGTGGGGAAAGTGCCGGGAGCCGGGAAAAGGCGGAGCATGGACACCAGGGGAAAGGGAGCTCAAGGAGACTAGTTGACCAGAGGCTTACAATCAGGACTAAGACCAAGGATTATAGACCAAGGATTATATTCACTTGCTTAGAATTCAGACAGAACCCTGGCGCAATCGGTCTACGTTTACTCCTTGCTTGGTACATATGGTAATGTGGTTCACACTGTAGGTTAGTCCGCCAAAACACAGTCTTGCTTCATTGTATTTTATATTTGATTTTACACATATGTTCCTTATAGTATCTATTAAGGACAGGTTAAGTGTACTTTTAGTATTTTGTTCAGAAAGCCATTTGCCAGCTTTGGCATGGCCCGACATCTGGGTCATCATCAGCACTGCTGGACTGTATCTGGCCTTGCCTAAATTCCTGTAGCATTTGATGCTTATACATCTCCTCTGGCAGTTGTCAAGGGCTGCCTGGGAGTATGATCATTTGTGGGGAGTCTATACATTCTTTGATGTCAGACCCTGTTGAACAAATCCATGCATCCCTCTTAGTGAGAAGCAATTTCCTGCTCACTGTAAGTTATAGGCAGATGCACTAACCCAGGGACATTATTCAGGCTGGCAGATCAGTGCCCACTCCCTGTTCCTAGAGGACAATACATCCTGTCCCTGTGGCTAAACCTCTCAGCAGCTGTGTTGCTGCTGCCTAAGCTGCCCTCTAGCCATTACTAACGGGCTCATAATGGATCACTGAGATTCTCTCTATACCAGAAATTTGAGATTTTGAACTGAGACCCAAAACTGAGGCAATTTAATGGTAGCATGTTGAAGGAAATCAACTTTCCATCTGCGGCTGAGGCACCCAGAGCGGCCCTGGTGCTGGCGCCCCTGAAACAGAGTTGTTCAAACATTCGGGATCTCAGGTGATTCCCCAGCACCTCCTAGTACTTATATCCTCTTTTTAATTAAGCTAGCTCAAGTTGTCTCCCATAACTTGAGAGGAAAATGGCTTACCACACAACATGATCCAGTTATTGTCTACAATAAAAAATGGGTCTATCATTAAAGACTCAAAAATGTCTCATGCCAGCAGCAGTGGCACCCGCTTGTAATCCCAGTACTTGGGAGGCTGAAACAGGAGGATTGCAGGTTCACAGCTAGCCTCGTCAACTTAGCGAAGCCCTCCACAACTTAGTGAGACCCTGTTTCAAAATAAAAATTAAAAAAATAGGACTGGGGGGGTGTAGCTCAGAGGTAGAATGCCCCCCCCCACGTCTCATGAAATCCAAGAGCAAGAATGGGTGCAGGCCTGGGAATGAGTCTCCTCTCTGTTTTTGTGTTTTGTTTTGTTTTCACTTCATTTCCTCCCTTCCTGGAGCGGCTTTCCCTATCTCTTGATCCACATGGGAGGAGATGACCATATCATATCACCCAGTTTTTATATCCCCTTCATTCAAAAGTAAATCCCAGCATAAGAATGGAAACTCCTTAGCCTCAATTCCAAGTTCCCTGGAGAGGAAAATCTGATTGGTCCAGTTTGAGCCAGGTGGCCATACTAGTCCAATCAGCGGGGATGAAATCACATGGTATAAAGTTGGCTGCCCAAAGCCCAGCTCTTAAATGAGGATGATGGGTTAACCACCAATGAGGCTGGCATCCCAACTGTTGAATAAGCAAGGAGCTCAACTTCAAAATAACCGAGAGCCCACTAGGCCCTAGAGTTCAACTTCCACCCATCTACCAACCTTCCACCAGAGCAGAGCAAACCAACTTATCTATCTCCCAGCACTAGGCTCTGCTTCGGTGAAGACACATGAAACTATCTTATCTGCCTGAGTCAGGCCTATTTTCTTCACTGTGTTCCACTACTGTACCTTGTAACATTCAGGAATAATTGGAGCCTGATATGTGTCAGATACTATGCAGGGAGTTTCATTGACTTTTGTCCTTTGACCCTCTCAATAACCCTAAGGTGGCCATTGCTAACCCTATCTTATGGGAGAGGAAATAGGTTCTCAGAGGTTTATTTCCCAAGTTCAGTAACTGTTGGTGACAGTGTGGGACTCAAACCCAAGTCTGTTTAAACTGAAAGTCTATTTGCTCTTTCCACTGGGCCACGGGCCACTCTAGTGTGGAGTGGAGGGGTGGAAAGACTTGTGTGCCTTGGCCAGGAAAGCAGAGGTTAAAACTGAAATTGAGTTTAGTCAGACATGGGGGACATCCTTAGTTTCTGAAGTTCTGATACTTCCCACAACCCTAACTCAGCACGTGCCTTTGACTCAACCTCCCCAGTAAAATGAGGCTAATAAGGATCAGAGTAACATGATGATAATAACCGCACTTAGGGTTTTGAATAATGGTTTCGTTTTTGAGTCTCAAAGTATTTGCTGAGTATTGCCTATTCCAGGAAGATTTAAAGGCTAGGCCAGACATAGAGCAAATACCAATAATAATAGCTCACATCTATTGAGTGCTGAGTGTTCCTGACACTGTGCTCACTGTGCATCAAATCACTTTAATCTTCAGAACAAAATAACACAAGATTTAATAAGAAGAGACAAAGATTTTGAAAGTCACTTTCCAGCTGGGTGTGGTGGCACAGGCCTGTAATCCCAGTACTTGGGAGGCTGAGACAGGAGGATCGCAGGTTCGAGGACAGCCTCAGCAAGTAGTGAGATTCTCATCAACCTAGCGAGACCCTGTTTCAAAATAAAAATAAAATAGGGCTGGGGGTGGAACTCAGAGGTAGAATGCCCCTGGGTTCAATCCCCAGTACTTAAAAAAAGAAAGCAACTTTCCAAAGTTCAACAGCAAGTGAGTATTTGAACCCATGTAGCTTATCTTAAAGTGCAAAGAGCTCAGCCTTTACTACCATGACAAAGAAAAACATCCTAGATATGTGCTGAAGAAAAGCTTAAGGAAATGTCCAGAGAAGTTTAAAAAAAAAAGAAATTACCACACAAGAGGGAAGATGAGACCAAGGAGCCATCTTCTCTGAAGACCCTCTTTCAAAATAAAAAGGGCTAGGGGTATAGCTGGGTGGTAGAGTGACCTGGGTTCAATCCTCACTCAGTATCACTAAAGGAGGAGGAGGAGGAGGAGGAGGAGGAGGAGGAGGAGAGGAAGGAAGGAAGGAAGGAAGGAAGGAAGGAAGGAAGGAAGGGATCCCAAATCCAAGAAACCAAGTCAGAGTGCAACTCTGTGGTGTGCTATGAAGTTTGCCTTCCTGATAAATCACTTGAGCAATTATCGGATAGACTCTAATGGGCTTAAGAACCCCTTCTAGGGGAGTTCACCCTGCTAACTGTGGTCTTGGGAGGAGCCTAAGAACCTTTAACTAGTTCTAGGAAGTTCCTAATCATCTTTAACCTTCCTTCCCTCTATTCCCGCCCTCCCTCACTCCCTTCCTTCCTTCCTTCCTTCCTTCCTTCCTTCCCTTGTCTAACAATAGAAATAATAATATTGCATGGCACAATGGCACAACCCTGTAGTCCTAGTGCTTGGAGGCTAAGACAGGAGGATGGCAGGTTCGAGTCCAGTGCATGGTAACTTAGCAAGACCTTGTATGAAAATAAAGAGGGCTGGGGGTGTTGCTTAGAGGTAGAATGCCCCTTGGTTCAATCTCTAGTAACACACACACACACACACACACACACACACACACACACACATACACACACACACACACACACACACACACACACACACACACACAGTTTCTGCCCAGAAAGAAGTCTTTAGGTTAGTTTGTTAGTTTTTCTTTTATATTTTTAGAAAGCCTCCTGCCTTGCAGCAAGTTTGAAGTAAGACTTTTGACATATATTCAGAATTAACATGCCTGAAAAGTTCCTTTAACTGCTGATGGGGGAGCCCTAGAAATCTGTACTTTAACAGGCGATTCTTGGGCACAAATCAGGTTTGTTTTTATTTTGAAACAGGGTCTCACTGAATTGAGGAGAGTCTCACTACTTGCTGAGGCTGTCCTCAAACCTGTGATCCTCCTGTCTCAGCCTCTCATGTACTGGGATTTCAAGCATGCGCCACCACGTTCGGCTCAAATCAGGTTTTGAATCACTCTTCTAACTAGTCCATGTCACATTCACACCCAAGTTGGCAGCCAATGCTTCCCAGCTGTGTATATGGAAACCTGCCTGTTGGTCAAATTCTTCCACACTCAGAAGGCAACGATGGATAGACACAGCAGCTGAATGCATCGCTTCTCCTGGGGTACTGACCTCAACAACGCCATACCACATTCCTGACTCTAGGCCCTGCCACATGTCCCGAACATGATGGCTTTGAACACGTTCCTTCTATGTAGAAAATGCTGCTCTTTTTAGGTAGTCTGGTTCCAGAACCAGGTTCTACTGTTTGATAGCTGAGTGATTTGGACACATTGCTTGACTTCAGAGTCTTCATCTTAAATGAGGATAACAGTGTTCCACTTCACAGAGTTGTAGTAAGACCCATTAGGTATATGACGTCCATTGGAGGAATCTCATATTATGTGGGACTCCCATATATACATACATAATTAAACATAATTTTTCAACTGGGCATGGTGGCGCACACCTGTAATCCTGGTACTTGGGAGGCTGAGACCGGAGGATCACAGGCTCAAGGACAGCTTCAGCAAGTAGTGAGACTCAACAACCTAGCGAGACCCTGTTTCAAAATAAAAATAAAATAAGCCAGGCGTGGTGGCACACGTGGTGGCTTGTAATCCCAGTACTTGGGAGGCAGAGACCGGAGGATCCGGGTTCGCGGCCAGCCTCAGCTACTTAGTGAGGCCTCTGCAACTTTGTGAGATCCGGTTTCAAAATAAAGAATAAAAAATAGGACTGGGGATCTAGCTCAGAGGTAGAAAGCCCCTGGGTTCAATCCCCAGTACCGCAAAAATAAATAAATAAATAAATAAATAAAATAAGGCTGGGGGTATAGCTTGGAGGTAGAATGCCCCTGAGTTCAATCCCCAGTACACACACACACACACACACACACACACATAATTTTTCTCCTGTTTTAAAAAAAAGTCCACTGGAACATACTGCTATGGTTTGTCTCCTTCAAAACTCAAGTTGAAATTTAATCCCTATTATCAGATATTAAGAAGACCAGATGATACCTTCAAGAAATGATTAGGAGCCAGGCGTGGTGGCGCACGCTTGTAATCCCAGTACTTTGGGAGGCGGAGACCGGAGGATCCGGGTTCGCAGCCAGCCTCAGCTTTCTCTCTCTCTCTCTCTCTCTCTCTCTCTCTCTCCTTAGTGAGGCCCTCTGCAATTTTGTGAGACCAGTTTCAAAATAAAGTATAAAAAATAGGGGCGGGGGCATAGTGCGGAGGTAGAACGTCCCTGCGTTCAATCCCCGGTACCGCAAAAAAAAAAAAAAAAGAAATGATTAGGACTCTACCCTCATAAATGTACAAATTTATTCATGCAATTAATGGACTAGTGGGTTATCTTGAGGGTGTGCCTGTTATAAAAGCTAGTATGAGTCAAGTGTGGTGGCACACACCTGTAATCCCAGTACTTGGGAGGCTGAGATAGGAGGATCACAGGTTTGAGGACAGCCTCAGCAATTTAGTGAGACTCTCAGCAACCTAGTGAGACCCTGTTTCAAAAAATAATAAATAGATAAATAAATAAATACCAGTTTGGCCAGGCATGGCACACACCTATAATCCCAGTACTTGGGAGGCGGAGACAAGAGGATCACAGGGTCGAGGCCAGCACATTGTAACTTTTTTTTTTTTTTTTTTTTTTTTTTTTTTTTTTTTTTTTTTTTTTTTTTTTTTTTTTTTGT
>PVJS01055669.1:0-12586 GCA_004027185.1 Glis glis
GAACCCGGATCCTCCGGTCTCCGCCTCCCAAAGTACTGGGATTACAAGCGTGCACCACCACGCCCGGCTCCAGCTAGAAAGTTTTATTCTAAGTTTCCTAAGAGTTTACATTTTTGGTAACATGAATTAGTGCATTTATTACTATGATCATATTACATTTCTTTTTTATTTTTGTTGTTATATGATGAATTACATTGATTTTTTTCCTTATAAAGAACAGAAGTCTGTTTCTTACAGTTCTGGAGGCTGGGACGTCCAGGATCAAGGAACTGGCAGATTTAGTGTCTGGACTTTCTGGTGCATACACAGCGACCCTATATACATGGCCCCAGATAAAGGAAGTGTGCCGACAAAGGCACATGGATGGTTCTTAAAGATTAAACTAAGCTTGAATTCCACTCCCGGGATCCACCTAACTTGGTTGTGATGTGTGTTATTTTTATGTACTGTTGGATTTGATATGTAAATGTTTCATGAATACTTTAGCATATGTCAATACCCTATAGCCAAAGACCAGCAGGAGCTCACTTGAAGTCCAACAAGTTGGGTTCATTGCTCATTGTCCCAGCAGGGACTGCACACAGTAGAAACCATGTCTCAGCAAGAGGGAGTTAAGGACGATTTATTAGAGGATTTGATGTTTTTCAGGGAGAGCTTAGGGAAGTAGCGTTTTGCTCTAATCATGCTGTTAGGAGATGAGGACATTCTACAATTGAATGTCTTAATAAATCTTATCTACCCTTGGGATAGATACCTTAATATCTATACCTTAATTCCTCTACCCTTAATAAATCTTATCTATCCTTGGGTACTTGGGAGGCTTAGACAGGATGATTGCAGCTTCGCAGCCAGCCTCAGCTACTTAGTGAGGCCTTCTGCAACTTAGTGAGATCCTGTTTCAAAATAAAGAATAAAAAATAGGGCTGGGGGTGTAGCTCGGAGGTAGAATGCCCCTGGGTTCAATCCCCAGTACCACACACACACAAAATCTTATCTAAAAGACTAGAGGAGTGTATTGTGTTGAGGTCACAGTTGTAAAGGGTAAAGCAGCAGCGGTTATTATGTGGCCACGTGGAGAGGATGTGCAGTCACTGTTGCAGCTTGAACAATGGTCTCGCCTCTGCATTCAGGCCTGACTATGAAGTGCCATTACTTTGTCTCGCTCCATCACAGAGTGGCCTTGAGTGCTGCCGGTGTTCTGTGAAACGGTTTATGTTCAACAGGCCAACACCGAGGCTGACCGTGGCTGCCAGGCCAGCTCTTTGCAAGTCCAAGACCGCGCTGCCGGTGCCAGCCAGCTCCCAGATGTCTAGTGCTGCTTTTCTCTTTCTGTGTCTCCTTGTCTCTGTTGATGAGAGAGATTGGTGTGCAATTTTCCTTTTTTTTCTATAATGTGTTTTCCTGGTTTGGGTATCAAATTTATGCTGGTTTCATAAAACGAGTTAGGAAGTATTGCCTCTTTTTGCATTCTGTAGAAAAATTTGTATAATGTTGGTATCATTTATTCTTTACACATTTGGAGAAAACCCCCTGGAGAAGCCAGTGTGTTGACAAAGGTTCTCCCCTTGGCCATGCCTTAGGCAGCTCTGACCTGCTTGAAGGCCTCAGCATTATCTTAGAGGAGGCAAAGAAGCCACTGAGAGAGGTTCTCAGACCTTGGTCCTTGTCCTGCTGGGTCTGCAGAGTCCAGTGGTAGCGAGAATCTTGCTGAGTCAGTTCAGAGAGGATCCCCACCTTCGATATCTGCTCCTCCTCAGTATCTGATCAAACTGCTCATCTCCCACTCTTGACATCTGACCGCCCCCGCCTGCCTTCAGCCACCCTGTGATGTCAGTTGTAGGAAGCTGCTCCCCACCCTGGACATCTCTGATTCATAACGCCCCATGTACTAACCCCCCATCCTGCTCATTTATGTTTTTTTTTTTAACTGGGGATTGAACCCAGGGGCATTCTACCTCCGAGCTACACCCCCAGCCCTATTTTTTGTTCTTTATTTTGAAACCAGGTCTCACTAAGTTGCGGGGGGCCTCACTAAGTAGCTGAGGCTGGCAGCGAACCTGGATCCTCCAGTCTCAGCCTCCCAAGTACTGGGATTACAAGCATGCGCCACCATACCTGGCTACATTTATGTTCTTTTTCTTTCTTTTCTAAATAACTTTAAATTTTTCATCTTTCCCTGTATTAGTTGTGTGTGGCACTGGGGTTTGAATCCAGGGGCATTCTACCTTGGAGCTACACCCACAGCCCTATTTTATTTTTATTTTGAAACAGGGTCTCACTAGGTTGATGAGAGTCTCACTAATTGCTGAGGCTGTCCTTGAACCTGAGATCCTCCTGTCTCAGCCTCCCACGTTCTGGGATGACAAGTGTGTGCCACCATGCCTGGCAGCAATTATTTTTTAAAGAGGACTCCAAAAATCCAGGAAAATAATAGCAAGAATTGAGAAAAAGGATTACATCAAATTAAAAAGCTTCTTCACAGCAAGGGAACAATAGGGTGAAGAAATAGCCTACGGAATGGGAGAAAATATTTACCAGCTATTCGTCTGTCAGAGAATTAATATCCAGCATATGTAAAGAATTTAAGAAATTTAACATCCTTTTGGTAATCCAATCAGTAAATAGGCAAATGAGCCAAACAGATACTTCCCCCAAAAAAGAAATACAGGTGGCCAATAAATAAAGAAAAGATGCTCACCATCTTTAGCAGTCAGTGAAATGCAAATCAAAACTACACTGAGATTCCGTCTCACCCCAGTCAGAATGGCTACGATCAAGAAAACAAAAAATAACAAATGCTGACAAAGGTGTTGGGAAAAGGGAAGCTTAAATATTGTTGGTCGGGCTGTAAATTAGTATAGCCAGTATGGAAAACAGTGTGGAGGTTCCTCAAAAAAAGTTAGACTAGCCCTGGGTGTGGTGGTGCATGCTTGTAATCCCAGTACTTGGGAGGCTGAGACAGGAGGATTGCAGGTTTGCGGCCAGCCTCAGCAACTCGTGAGGTCTTCTGCAACTTAAGTGAGACCCTATTTCAAAATAAAAGAATAAAATAGGGCTGGGGGTGTAGCTCAGAGGTAGAATGTCCCTGGGTTCAATCTCTAGTACCACACACACACACACACACACACACACACACACAAAAGTTAGACTAGACCTATCATGTGATCCCACTACCCCACTCCCGGGTCGAGGCCCAAAGGAATCAAAGCATAGAAAGAGATACGTGCATACCCATGTTTATTATGGCACTATTCGCAGCAGCCAAGTTAGGGAATCAGCCTAGAAATCCATCAGTAGATGAGTGGATAAAGAAAATGTGGTATATATACACAGTGGAGTACTATGCAGTCATAAGGAAGAACAAAATCACGTCATTCACAGGAAAATGGATGGAACTGGAGAACATCATGTTAAGTGAAATAAGCCAGACTCAGAAAGACAAGCATGACATGTTTTCTTTCATTTGTGGAATCTAGGTGGGGTGGGGAGAAAACATGAAAATAGAAGGGGGGTATCAGGATGGGTACCAGGGCGGGAAGGAGGGAGTAAATAATAGGGAGGGTAGATACAATCAAAACACACTATATGCATGCATGGAAATGTCACAAAGAAACCCATTATTTTGTACTATTAACATGTGCTGATAGTTATAATAAAATCTTTTTTTTTTTTTGCAGTACTGGGGATTGAACCCAGAGGCATTCTACCTCTGAGCTACACCCCCAGCCCTATTTTTTATTCTTTATTTTGAAAAAGGCTCTCACTAAGTTGCAGAGGGCATCACTAAGTAGCTGAGGCTGGCTGCGAACCTGCAATCCTCCTGTCTCAGCCTCCCAAGTACTGGGATTACAAGCGTGCGCCACCACACCCAGCTATAATAAAATCTTTTAAAAAGCTACTCCATCAAAATCAAGAGTCCTATAATTATTCTTTTCCTACATATATTCTCTGGCATATGGGAAGCCTTGGGTCATTTAAGAGACTATATGTGTGGCTTAAAGAGCCCATTTATGGAGAGAAGTCGTAGAGAGATTGCTTGTTCCAGTGAATTCGTCAGCAACTCCAGACTCTCGTTCTTCCAAGCTGGCTCATGGTGTGTGTGTGTGTGTGTGTGTGTGTGTGTGTGTGTGTGTGTGTGTGTATGAGAGAGAGAGAGAGCGTACCTCACTCCCATCGCACCTGCTTCAGTTCCTGAGTGACGGGAATCATGCCTGAGTGTTGTTAGGAACCTGGGAGGCCTCTAGCCATAAAATGCCTCTCACCTATCCCCACCCCAGCCTGCTCCGGATGCCAGAAATCCCTCGATACGGGGAAGACCCCACAGCTTGAGGAAATCTAAACTTTTCCAAACTCTGAGAGCCCAGGGTAGCACACCGGCTTCAGAGAACGACAGATATCAGATTCTTCCTTAAGAGCAGGAACAGGGAGTTGGGAGGCGCTTGCCAGGACACAGAGAAAGAAGCAGAAATGGGGAAAGCAGTACCAGCATTGAGACGGAGCAGGTGGTCCTGCCATCGCTGCAGTAACCAGGGCGCGGGATGCTCTCCATCTCCTCCATGGACCAGTACTCCACACAGATACGGAGACAGACGGGCAGCTGATGGGGCTCACCAACCCGTTTCCTGGTTACCTTCACCCCTCTGCCACTGCCTCCCAGGCCGCAAGATTGGTCCAGGGGAACTCAGGTGGCAGGAGGAATGACTTTGTTTATGTTTCTTTGTTCTCTGGGGATCCTTTGTCAGGGGCACCGCCCTTTTGACAAAGCCATTCCCACCGAAGCGTGGTGTGCTTTTCGCGTATAAATATCCCTTCCCCATCTGCTGTTGTTTATTTGCATGGCGTTCTATAAATACGCTAATTGGTGCCACTTTCCATTTAACTGTCACCGCCATCTCTTTTCTTGACAAGCGTCTATTAAACTCTCTTTCGATGGAGCAACACGAAACCACCCAGCTGTAGGGGCCCATTTTGGCTGAAGAGGAATGTTAAGAGGAAGGGCTGCTGGAGTCTTTCGCGGTGAGGAAATGACTGTTAAGACTCATCCCTGATAGTTTGTGTGTAAAATTTAAAAGTAAAACTTCCTTCTTAGATGCAGGGCGAAACCATCCTCCAGTAAAACTACTGGAATGAGGAAGGTAGGGTGGAATTACGAGAGGAACGGCTGCAATTTGGGAAATGGGCTGGAACCCATTTCAACTTCATCTGAGCATTTGTAAAATCATACTTATTTTAGATGACTTTGGGTTTGGTGGCCTTTCAGAAACCATATTCCATATATGTTCCTCTCTGCCTTGAAAGACTGCAGCTGTTTAACAGCAATGGAAACCAACTGGTACAAGTGCCCATTTCAGGTGTCTTTTAAACTCAATACAAACTAGGACCATTTGGTCATGCAGTAGAGTATATCCTTCCTAACCCCCATTTACATGGCATTGAAGGGCATAGTAGCAAGTCATTTTAAAGGTCTGCTTCCCTGTGATCTAAAGTTTAAAAACCAGAGCTGGGTGTGGTGGTGCACGCCTGACATGACAGTATTTGGGAGGCTGAGACAGGAGGATCACAGGTTCAAGGCCAGCCTCAGCAACTTAGTGAGTTTCAAAACAATAAAAAGGTCTGGGGGTGTAACTTCGAGATAGAATGCCTCTGGGTCCAATCCCCAGTACCAGAAAGCAATGCAAAGCAAAAGAAAGCAAAACAACAAAAAAAGAAAAAAAAGAAGGAAGCCGGGTGTGGTGGCGCACGCTTGTAATCCCAGTACTTGGGAGGCGGAGACTGGAGGATCTGGGTTCGCAGCCAGCCTCAGATACTTAGGCCCTCCGCAATTTTGTGAGACCCAGTTTCAAAATAAAGGATAAAAAATAGGGCTGGGGGTGTAGCTTGGAGGTAGAACGCCCCTGGGTTCAATCCCTGGTACTGCAAAAAAAAAAAAAAAAAGAAGGAAAAGAAAACCAATGTTTTGGGAGTTGGCAATTGACTAAAATTTAGGGTGTAAGGAGGCGCATTATTTCTAGACAAATTTAGATTGGTATCTAAGACAGACAGACAAGCATATCAGTGAAGGTTTGCTAGAGAAACGTAGCCAGCCACAGTGGGGGCTGGCCGATCTTTCGTCCCTAGGGTAGACCTTCAGAAACCATGGTCTGGAATCTGTCAGGCCAAAGCTGATGCTATAGTCCACAGGTGGGATTTCTCCTTCCATCCAGTCTTCAGTGGATTGGATGACGACCACCCAAGTTATGGAGGGTAATCTCCCCTTTTTTTGTGTGGTGCTGGGGATTGAACCCAGAGGCATTCTACCTTCGACCTACAACTCCAGCCCAATTTTATTTCTTATTTGGAAACAGGGTCTTGATAGGTTGATGACAGTCTCACTACTTGCTGAGGCTATCCTTGAACCTGCGCTCCTCCTATCTCAGCCTGGGGGCTAGGGCTGTAGTTCAGAAGTAGAATGACCCTGGGTTCCATCCCCAGTAAAACACACACACACACACACACACACACACACACACACACACACACAAAAGAAAGAGGGTCTTGCTAAGTTGCTGAAGCTGACCTTGAACCTGCGATCCTACTATCTCAACCTCCCAAGTACTGGGATTACAGGTATGCACACCAAGCCTAGCTTGGCCAATCAATCTTTATAGAAACTTTCTTTGTTGCCTCATATTTTCATAGGCAGAACAATGCTAAATGTGACTCAATATAACTTTTTCAGTTTTAGTAATTTTATAGTCTTAAGTATATATTGTGTTGGGATGTACAAAATGAATGTGATAAGAATGAGTGTGATATCCTTTCAAAAGGAAATAGATGGGCATTGAGGCTTAGATTCTATTCCTTGGACCCTAAGTACTGACCTAGCAAAAGTGCTGTATGAAGGGGGAAAAATTATTCAACTTACTTGTTAAATGTAGTTTGTCAAATGGGGTTATAGAAGTTCTGCTTCTACCAAAATATGTTTTGATTCTTCTCTTGAATAGCTACATTTTATCAAATGTAATTTTTAAAAACCAGGTTCTGTGGTTATGAACATATTAATCACTGAGTAAGATGTTTTGATGTTCCACGAGCATGACAAATATTCCTTGTAAAACCCTTGGCTTTTTATTATTTATTTTTAGGTTTTTTTGGTACTGGGAATTGAACCCAGGGGCATTCTACTTCTGAACTACAGCCCTAGCCCCCCCGGTCTTCTTATTTTTTATTTTGAGACAGGGTCTCTTTAAGTTGCTGAGGCTAAATCTCTAAATCTCACTAAATTGCTGAGGCTGGTCTCGAACTGCAGATCCTCTTGAACCAGCCTCCCAAGTATTGGGATTACAGGCATGTGCCACCACACCTGGCAACCCCGGACATGAAGAGAAAAAAGGGAAAGGAAACATGAAAAAAAATTTTTTTGTTGTTTTTGTGGTACCCAGAGGTATTCTACCTCCAAGCTAGACCCCCAGCCTGATTTATATCTTATTTGGAAACAGGGTCTCACTAGGTTGCTAAGAGCCTCATTAATTTGCTGAGGCTGGCTTTGAACCTGCAATCCTCCTGTCTCAGCTTCCCAAGTACTGGGATTACAAGTGTGTGCTACCATCAGCTAAAATGAAATATTTTTTTAAATTAATTTATTTATTTTTGGTACTGAGGATTGATTCCAGGGGCATTCTACCTCCGAGCTACACCCCCAGCCCTATTCTATTTTTAATTTTGAAACAGGGTCTCACTAAGTTGCAGAGGGCCTCACAAAGTTGCTGAGGCTGGCCGCGAACCTGTGATCCTCCTGTCTCAGCCTCCCAAGTACTGAGATTAAAAGCGTGTGCCACCATACCCAGATAAGATGAACTATTTTGATCTTTCTTATCATGATAAAATAATCTTGAGAGAATTCTAAGGGAAAAAAAAGCAACTTTGGAATATTATTGCCTGAATAAAATCCTGCGTTGTTCCCATGTGTGCAGAGGGCCGCGTGTCCAGGTGTTCACCGCGCACATCGGGAGCCGACGCGCAGGACCGTGAGGACGGCCACCTGGGAGCAGCGAGGGCCAACCGTGGCATTCTTTCAGCCCGTGGTGGTCAGACTAGCTGCACGGAAAGGAACATTTTTCTGCTAGCCCTTTTCATCTCGATCGAGGGTGAGAACACAAACTGTAGTGTTTGTGTCTGGACCTCTTGCAACCATTTTCTTGGAAAGTATACTTAAGTGTTTTCTGAAAACATCATTTGAAGTTGAAAACGCAAACCGCACTCATTAGCTTGCCCATGGTGGGTCAGCAGAGGCTGGACTCAGGCTGGGGTGTGGGTGTTGCCCAGGCGGGCTGAGCAAGGTGTGGGTAGGCCTGGACACACCATTTCTGAGAAACCTTGGAAAGAAGTCCCATGATCTGTCTGCCTCTACTCCCAGAACATTCGGCCATCAAAGTATTCCAGCGAGGCCACAGTGCAGAGGTTCACAGTACCAGGAAGGCTTGCTCAGCACGTGCGCCCCCATCACTGCTCCATAAACACTGTGACATGATCAGTTCTTTTTTTTTTTTTTTGGTACTGGAGATTGAACCCAGGGACATTCTACCTCCAAGCTACACCCCCAGCCCTTTATATTTTTATTTTGAAACAGGGTCTTGCAAGGTTGCTGAAAGTCTCACTGAGTTGCCGAGGCTGACCTCGAACCTGTGATCCTCCTGTCTCAGCTTCCCAAGTACTGGAATTACAGGCATGTGCCACCATGCCCGATCAACCAGTTCTTTTTTTTTTTGTGGAACTGGGGATTGAACCCAGGGGCATTCTACCTCCGAGCTATATCCCCAGCCCTATTTTTTAGTCTTTATTTTGAAACAGGGTCTCACTAAGTTGCAGAGGGTCTCACTAAGTAGTTGAGGCTACCCGCGAACCTGTGATCCTCCTGTATCAGCCTCTTAAGTACTGGGATTACAAGCGTGTGCCACCACACCCGGCTTCAACCAGTTCTTTAAGTATGGGTGAAAGACTGGCAATCGCTGGGGATTAGGTAGAGAAGTCTCCTTTTTACTATATAACTCATTTCTACTATCAAGCTATTATCTACTTTTTTGATTATGAAAGATCCATTTTCCATTGTGACTTAGAGCGCAACTACGTTTGTATGCACCCACACAGAGCTGCACACAAAACTTATGAAAGTATTATAGACCAGCTCTCTCCTTTGTTACCTGTGATATTCTCTGTCCCATTCAGTCCATCCTCTCCAATCCAGTCCAATCGAATCCAATCGAATCGAATCCAATCCAATGTATAATTTTTTTTTTTGGTACTGGGGATTGAACCCAGGGGCATTCTAACTCTGAGCTGCACCCCTGTCCCTTAAACAAATTTAGTTTTGAAACAGGATCTCAATAAGTTGCTGAAGGTCTCATTAAATTGCTGGGGCTGGCCTTGAACCTGTGATCTTCCTGTCTCTGCTTCCCAAATACTGGGATTACAGGTGTGCACCACCACACCCAACTCAATGCATCATTTTTTGCTCTAGTCTAGTCCATTTTTTCCTCCCCAACTTGTCTTCCTCTCTTCTATCCAATCTGACTTATCTTGTCCTATCCATCCTCTCTTCTCCTCCCTCTCCTTTCCATCCTATCTTATTCCATCCCCTTCCATCCCATTATATCTTATCCATCATGTCCTATTTTACCTATATGAAAAGTGCTAAGTCAGGCATGGTGGCGCACACTTGTAATCCCAGTATTTGGGAGGCTGAGACAGGAGGATCGCAGGTTCGCGGCCAGCCTCAGCTACTTAGTGAGGCCCTCTGCAACTTAGTAAGACCCTGTTTCAAAATATAGAATTAAAAATTGGGCTGGGGGTGTAGTTCGGAGGTAGAATGCCCCTGGGTTCAATTCCCTAGTACCACACACACACACACACACACACACACAAACGTGATAGTCATGACATTAATTATAGTGAATAAGCCAGGCGTGGTGACGCACGCTTGAAATCCTAGTACTTGGGAGGCTGAGACCGAAGGATCCGGGTTCGTGGCCAGCCTCAGCTACTTAGTGAGGCCCTCCGCAACTTAGTGAGACCCTGTTTCAAAATAAAGAATAAAAAATAGGACTGGGGGTGTAGCTTGGAGGTAGAATGCCCCTGGGTTCAATCCCCTGTACCGCAAAAAAGAAAAATTATAGTGAATAATAACTATATTAATTATAAATTGCTATCACTAATTATAAAGTAATAATATCTGGTGGAAAACATTGAATGACTTCTAGAACATGTCAGTAGCAGTGTTGCAGCCTCGGGAGCGCTGGCAATGACCGAAGCCCTCCTGTGCAGAACAACCGATGCCGGCAGGTGCACAAACTCCTGCCGCACGCCGGGCCTTCTCCTCCCAACGAGAGGAGGAGGAAGGGCAGAAGAGGCGAGGAGCCTCTCTTCTGGTTATAGAGAGACACAGTGCTGTCTGTGTCTATTTATTTAGGTACTTAGCAGATTCCCCAGAATTTTTCCTTTCCCAGAAGTGGGATAAGAAAGAAGAAAGTCTCTGTCAGCTGAAGCTGGGCAGTGTGCAAATCAGTGCCGAGAAGGGGGACTCTCCTCACCTCTCCGGCCTCACCCGGGACAGCAGTGACCAGAAGTGACTCGCAGAGAGCACTCTGGCGATGTGGTGAAGGCCTATAGGTGGCATTCATTGGCACTCCGCAGTCAATTCTGGGAGACATTCCAAAAGACCCTAGAAAGGAAATTAATTGCCTACTTTTGCTGTGATGTTAAGGGTCCTTCTTTGGGCTTTCGAAGCCAACTTTCAAAGGAACATGCAAGCTGGTCTGCAGTTGTGTTTATTTTTGGTTTCCCAGAGTCTGGACTTCTTTATTAAAGGCTGTCTACTGAAGGTTTTGACCGCAAAGATTTAGCTCCGGGTTTTTAAGAAAATAGAAAGTCAGAACTGGGGTTAATGAAAGTTAAAAATCTCTGGGTCTCCCTGTCGTTCTCCTGGACAGACACTGTTTTGCAAACGTCTCTTGCCTGGGTGCGCCAGGTCTCTGCAGACCGGCTTGACCAGAGGAAAAACAAAATAAACATTACAGATGGTGGCTGTCATAACCGGCAGCCTCCTTTTTTCCTACCAGACAAACCCTTTTTCCCCCCATTAAGATTTTTGTCTGTATTTGACATTTTGAATCATCCTAGAAGGTGGAATATTGTTTTTGTTGAAGCCCCTGGGTAAGCGTCTCCCACCTACGTTGTCTGGAAAAAGCTCCAGACAGCTCCTTCTCATCTGTCCTTGGCCTAGGCATACCACTCTTCCTGGCCTCTCAGGGTCACACACTAAACCACATGGACTGAATTCCTCGGCCGTGGAAGCAAATCCCTCGTCCAGGATGCCTTGCCCTGGGTATGGTGGAAGGTTGGGTCGACATGCTCCTGAGGCCTGGTCTAGGCGAACTGTTAAGGCGCCACGGGCCTATCTACATTCCAAAGGTCAGACGATGTGACCTGCTCCTAAGAGCCTGCAGGGATTGCCACCTGGTAAATGAAAACACAGGGATTCTTGGAGGAGACAGTGGCTGAAGGTTAGAAGTAGACTCATTGGAACAAAAATCTCTCGTTATCACCGCTTTGCCTAAGGGGCAGGTGGGTGTGGGCACTGAGGCTCAGTTCTTTTTTTTTCCATTTTTTAATTATTACATTTATTGGTGCATTGTAGTTATGCATTTTGATAAGTGTCAGGGTAGCAGAAGCATGCATGCACACATTGCTCATTTAGCCCTCCCTCAAATCCCACCCTATTCCCTCCCCCTTCCCTCCTTTCCGTGCTCAGCATAGTGATTGATTCTGATAAGTTTGTGTGTACACCTCATGTGCATTAGTGTAATTCCCTCTTCCCCCTGCCCATCTCCCTCAGTTAGGTGCCTTCTTTGCTCAACTAAAGTTTTCTCCTTCTCTGTCTGGGATTCCCTTCTAAGTCCCATTCTCCCTAGCTTCCACATATGAGGGAGAACATCCGACTTTTCAGTCTTTGTGATTTACTAATCTCGCTTAGCATAATGTTCTCCAGTGCCCTCCATTTCCCTGCAAATGATGTAATTTTGTTCTTCTTTATGACTGTGTAAAATTCCATTGTGTACATATCCCATAGTTTTATGATCCATTCATCTGTTGATGGACACCTTGGCTGGTTCCAAAGTTTGGCAATTGTGAATTGTGCAGCTATAAACATAGATACACATGCATTAGTCTGGTAGTTTGGTTTCAGTCCTTTTGGGTAGATGCCTAGAAGTGGTATTGCTGGGTCATACGGTAGGTTCATTCCCATTCTTCTGAGGATCCTCCGCACTGTTTTCCAAAGTGGTTGCACTAATTTGCTTATTTGATCCTTCATTACTTTCAGGCTCTCTCTGAATTCTTTTTGGAAATCCTGTATCATTTCCTCTATTGAAGTTCTGAATTGTCCTTCTGGCAATCTTTGCACTTCTGAGTTGGCGGGTTCTGTTGTTGTGGGATTGTGGGGGCTCATTGTTTCTTTGCTATTCTTCCTTTTCATGATTTCAGGTTTCTTATGTTTATACCTTTGTTGCTTTTGGTAGTTCTCTCTCTCTCACTCTGTAGGTATCCTATGTCT
>PVJS01055670.1:0-12586 GCA_004027185.1 Glis glis
ACTACTTGCTGAGGCTGTCCTCAAACCTGCGATCCTCCTGTCTCAGCTTCCCAAATACTAGGATTACAGGCGTGTGCCACCATGCCTGGCTTATTTTGTGTGTGTGTGTGTGTGTGTGTGTGTGTGTGTGTGTGTGTGTTTCTGAGATTTAACCCAGGAGCATTTTACCTCTGAGCCACAATCCCCAGCCTGATTTTATTTTTTGAAACAGGGTCTTGCTAGGTTGCTGAGAGTTTCACTACTTGCTAAGGCTGTCCTAGAACCTGCAATCTTCCTGTCTCAGCCTCCCAAGTACTGGGATTACAGGCGTGGACCACCACATTTGGCCCTTTGCCTACTTTTAAATTGGATAATTTGTCTTTTTAGTACTGAGTTGCAAATGCTCTTAATATATTTTAGAGCAAATATATGATTCACAACTATTTCCCCCCATTGGTGGGTTGTCTTCACTTTTTTTCGGTACTGGGGATTGAACCCAGGGGCATTCTGACTCTGAGCTACACCCCCAGCCCTTTTTATTTTGAAACAAGGTCTCTCTAAATTGCTAAGCATCTCACTAAATTATTGAGGCTGACCTCAAACCTGGGATCCTCCTGTCTCAGCCACCAAGCCCAGTTTGTCTTCATTTTCTTTTCTTTTTTTTTTTCCAGAACTGGGGATTGAACCCAGAGGCGTTCTACCTCCGAGCTACACCTCCAGCCCTATTTTTGTTCTTTATTTTGAAACAGGGTCTAAGTTGCAGAGGGCCTCACTAAGTAGCTGAGGCTGGCTGTGAACCTGCAATCCTCCTCTCTCAGCCTCCCAAGTACTGGGATTACAAGTGTGCGCCACCACACCTGGCTTCACTTTCTTGATAGTGTCCTTTGAAGCGCAAAAATGGTTTTTTTTTTTTCTTTTTTTAAAACTGGAACCCAGCGGCATTCTACCTTCTAGCTACACCCCAGCCTTTTTGTTTACTTATTTAACTTATTTTGAAACAGGGTCTTGCTAAATTGCTGAGGCTGTTCTCGAACCTGTAATCCTCCTGTGTCAGCCTCCCAAGTACTGGATTACAGAAATGCGCCATCACACCCAGCACAAAAGTTTTTAATTTTGATGAAATTCAAGTTGTCTGTTTTCCCTTCATTGCTTGTGCTTTCTGTGCCTATTTGAGCCACAGGTGACCTCAGAGCTCAGCTCATGTCTCTAGGCAAAGAAGCAGTTACCACTTAGTGGCTGAGTGTGGACTCGGGAGCTAGACTGCTGGCATTCAAATCCCAGCTTCTTTAGCTGTGATCTTGGGCAAGTTACTTAAACTTCCTGTGCCTCCATTTCCTCACCTGTAAAATAGGGATGATAATGTCTACTCAAAAGTTTGTTCTGGCCAGGCGTGGTGGGGCACACTTGTAATCCTAGTACTTGGGAGGCTGAGACAGGAGGATCAGGGTTCGCGGCCAGCCTCCGCTACTTAGTGAGGCCCTCTGCAACTTAGTGAGATCCGGTTTCAAAATAAACAATAAAAAAGAGGGCTGGGGGTGTAGCTCGGAGGTAGAATGCCCCTGGGTTCAATCCCCAGTACTGCAAAAAAAAAAAAAAGTTTGTTCTGGCTGGGTGTGGTGGCACATACTTGTAATACCAGTACTTGGGAGGCTGAGACAGGAGGATCGCAGGTTGGAGGCCAGCTCCAGTAATTTAGCGAGGCCCTCGGCAACTTAGTGAGACCCTATTTCAAAATAAAATAGGGCTGGTGGTGTAGCTCAGAGGTAGAATGCCCCTGGGTTCAATCCCCAGTACAAAAAAAAAAAAAAAAAATAGAGTTTGCTCTGAGGCTCAAATAATATAAAGTACTTACCACAGCCACTAAGTCACACGAATTTAGTACTATTCATATGACACTTGTGTAAACTGTAAATGTAGCACTGAACGCCTGCTGTAATTACTGCGATGGTCTCTGTATTGCTCGTCTCCTGCGGCATCACTGTACTCTCCGCACTTGGAGACTGGCCAGGTGGAGCCACTAAGGCCGAGCAGACTCCTGGCATTGCTGACGTTCCTGCCTGTTTCTCATCCCCGCAGGTTCGGGGCGCCCGCCCCCCAGTAGGCCAAGTGGAGGGGGTCCCCCCGCCCAATGGGCCTGGCCAGGGCCCTGCGCCGCCTGAGCGGCGCCCTGGATTCTGGGGACAGCCGGGCGGGCGATGAGGAGGAGGCCGGGCCGGGGCTGTGCCGCAACGGGTGGGCGCCCGCGCTGTCCCCCGCGGGCCGGCGCCGCGGCCGCTTCGTCAAGAAGGACGGGCACTGCAACGTGCGCTTCGTGAACCTGGGCGGCCAGGGCGCGCGCTACCTGAGCGACCTGTTCACCACGTGCGTGGACGTGCGCTGGCGCTGGATGTGCCTGCTCTTCTCCTGCTCCTTCCTCGCCTCCTGGCTGCTCTTCGGCCTGGCCTTCTGGCTCATCGCCTCGCTGCACGGGGACCTGGCCGCCCCGCCGCCGCCCGCGCCCTGCTTCTCCCAGGTGGCCAGCTTCCTGGCCGCCTTCCTCTTCGCGCTGGAGACACAGACGTCCATCGGCTACGGCGTGCGCAGCGTCACCGAGGAGTGCCCGGCCGCCGTGGCCGCCGTGGTGCTGCAGTGCATCGCCGGCTGCGTGCTGGACGCCTTCGTGGTGGGCGCGGTCATGGCCAAGATGGCCAAGCCCAAGAAGCGCAACGAGACGCTGGTGTTCAGCGAGAACGCCGTGGTGGCGCTGCGCGACCACCGCCTCTGCCTCATGTGGCGCGTGGGCAACCTGCGCCGCAGCCACCTGGTGGAGGCCCACGTGCGTGCCCAGCTGCTGCAGGTGCGTGGCAGGCCGAGGCCGGGGGTTTGCGGGGACGCAGGGGCGAGCGGCCGGGCTTGCAGGGCGCTGGATTGCAGGGACCCCTGTGGACTGCAGATGGTTCCGCAAGCCACTGTAGGGGAGGGAGACCCAGAGGCAGATCCTTGATGGCTGTTTCTGGAGGCCTGGGCTTGAGAGAGCTTGAGACAAAGCTTCCTGTGGCTTGAGGACACGCCCCACTCCGGTGGTGGGAAGTCTGGATCCGAGCGTCCACACCTGCAGAGGCTTCGGGCTCCAGTTCCCACGAGCCTTGGGGCACTGGGGTAGGGGAAGTGGTGCCCGGATGGGTAGACTGCAGAGATTTTTTTTTTTTTTTTTTTTTTTTTGGTGGTGGTGGTGGCACTGGGGATTGAACCCAGGGGCATTCTACCTCTGAGCTACATCCCCAGCCAGCCCTATTTATTTATTTATTTATTTATTTATTTATTTATTTATTTTGAAACAGGGTCTCATTAAGTTGCTGAGGCTAGCCTGGAACCTGTGATCCTCCTATCTCAGTGTCCCAAGTACTGGGATTACAGGCATGCACCACTATGCCTGGCTAGATGTTTTTTGTTTGTTTTTGGTTTATTTGCGAGTGATGGGGATTGCATGACCTTTTTGTGGCTCAGGGTACAATTTTCAAAGAGTGGCTTATGACTTGAAGGAGGCCCCTGGGATTGTGGAGAGGTGGGCCCCAAGCAGCCAGAGCTCAGTTCTCAGGCCTCTGGGCTGGAAACTTCAATCCCCAGCTCAGGGGCACAGTCTTTCCCACCAGCCTCCTACCAGGAGAGTACAGGGTGGGGGCTAGGAAGCCCTCTTGAATCTAGCTTCTCAGCCACAAGACAGAGCTACTGCTTTCATCAGCCCCTGGGGTAGCAGCTGCCTCGGAAGCCCTGAGGGAGGGTCCTTTGTGTTCCAGAATTGTGTTCAAATTGCTCAGACAGCCCAGTTCACTACAAACTGTGGGGCAGTAGCTTCTTTGGCCCGATTAGAGACACTTAGTACTCTGGGCTGAGGCTGGACTTGGGAGGAGAGGAGGGATGGATGGTGGTGGGAACTACAACTCCCAGCAGCCTCTGGGGGCTCTCAAATGCAAGAGAGTAAGTGCCCCCCAACCCGGGTAGTTTGAGACACTGGGATTCTTGACCTGGAAGAACACTGTCTCTTCCAGAAGTCTGTTGGAAGGTGCCATGTGGGTATGGACCCAGTAGTAGGTGGGGTGAAACTACCAATTTGTGGGGAGAGTACTGGGAATTGATCCCAGGGGCATTCTACCTCCAAGCCACATCCCTAGCCCTTTTTATTATTTATTTATTTGTGGTACCGGGGATGTAACCCAGGGACATTCTACCTCCAAGATACACCCCCAACCCTATTTTATTCTTTTATTTTGAAACAAGGCCTCACTAAGTTGCTAATGCTGGTTGCGAACATGTGATCCCCCTGTCTCAGCCTCCCAAGTACTGGGATTACAAGTGTGCACCACCACACTCAGCTTATTTTAATTTTGAAATGGTCTTGCTAAGTTGCTGAGGATCTCTGTAAGTTGTTGAGGCTGGCCTCAAACCTGTGATCCTCCTGTTTCATTCTCCCAAGTACTGGGATTACAGGCATGTGCCACCACGCCTGGCTGAAACTGCCAATATTCACCCCCCAACATACACACAGTGGGAAGTAGGGCCTAGTAGTTGGGTTGGTGTAAGGATAGCCCAGGGGTAGAATACAGGAGGTTGGTCCTAGATTGTCCTAACTCCCTTCTTATCACCCTGGTTTATTTTTCTCTGGTCATATATTGAAAGCCATTTTTTTCTATTCCTCTTCTCCTTCTCCAATTCCCTGTTGGATGGCATTCTCATCTTCTGTTGTCTCGGATTTCCCCCGTCTTGCTGATTTCTGTGGTTCCACCAATATTACTCTGTCCTTCTATCTCCTCTTTCTTTCCTTCTACCCCTCTCCCTTGGTTTCTACCCCCAAACCCTGGGTCTTTGTCTTTCTCTATCACTGCATCTCCACCTCCCCCATCCTTCCCTCCCCGGGTCTCTGCCCACCTCCTCTCTGGGTCACTGTTACCTTCTCTCTGGATCCATGTTCTCACCCTGTCTCTCATCCCTGCTGCTTTTTGCTCTTTTCTATCTCTGCCTCTCTGTTCCTTCTCTCGCTGTGTCTGTCTGACTTCACCTCTGTGCTCCCCGCTCTCTGTCTCCGGCTCCCCACCAAAATTTTGCTGCAGCCCCGCGTGACCCCGGAGGGTGAGTACATCCCGCTGGACCACCAGGATGTGGACGTGGGCTTTGATGGAGGCACTGACCGCATCTTCTTGGTGTCTCCCATCACCATCGTGCATGAGATCGACTCTGCCAGTCCTCTGTACGAGCTGGGACGCGCCGAGCTGGCCCGGGCTGATTTCGAGCTGGTGGTCATTCTTGAGGGCATGGTCGAGGCCACAGCCATGACCACACAGTGTCGCTCATCTTACCTGCCTGGCGAGCTACTCTGGGGCCACCGTTTCGAGCCAGTCCTCTTCCAGCGTGGCTCCCAGTACGAGGTCGACTATCGACACTTCCATCGCACTTACGAGGTCCCAGGGACACCTGTCTGCAGCGCCAAGGAGCTGGACGAACGGGCGGAGCAGGCTTCCCACAGTCCCAAGTCTAGCTTCCCCGGCTCTCTGGCTGCGTTTTGTTATGAGAATGAACTTGCTCTGAGCTGCTGCCAGGAGGAAGTTGAGGACGAGGAGACCAAAGAGGGGCCTGGGGCTGAGACAGAAGATGGAGCGGCCAGCCCCCGAGTGCTCACACCAACCCTGGCACTGACCCTGCCCCCATGATGTGAGCTGATGTCCCCTTCCCTACTTTTGCCCCCACTTCCCAGCGGTAGCAAGATGGAGAGCTCGGGCCCTCTGCTGGGATGGGGGCAGGTGTTGCCCAAGACAAACGCCTACTGGGGTAATCATTAGCTGGTGAGGTTCTGCCATGCCTAGTGGACCCACCACGAACATACTGGACCTTAATCCCTCTGTTTCTGTGCTTCCTCCGCACACCCCTTCAAGAGCCCAATTCCTGAGTCTTGCCAGAGCCGAGGGATCCAGAATCCAAGACCCAAGAGGCAAAGACTGATGGTTCTGAATTCCTCTGTGTGGCTGGGCCTGGGTTGTTGAGCAGGGTCAGAAATCAATGGTATAGACACCTCTGAAGAGGAAGTTGGCAGTTCCTGTATAGCAACAGAGATCAAGAGCCCGTAGGTCTGGGTTGACTTAAGATTCAAGGGACTGTTGCTTCTTGACTTGGCCAACTGAAAAGCAAATCATTTGTCCTAGACCACCTCGGGAGGGAAGGCTGTGGAATACGCCCAAGTATTCAAGACCACCTGGATTGATCAAAGCTAAAGAATGGCGACTGCGTGACAAGAGAAGACGTCACGGTTCCAGAAACCCAGGAGTGAAGATCCTGTGTGTCTGGGTTGACCACAGAGGCAAACACTGGTGATTCTAGAACAGGCTGAATGTCTCCAAAAACTACAAGGTTATATTTCTAGGACTCACAAAAATGAGTCTGTGGGTTTAGAAGGACCAAAGGGACAGATTGGAAGTTCTTGATATTAGAGAACTCCAGACTACTGGTTATAGAGCATCCGGCCAAGGGGACAAGCCCTGCTTGTAAATGATGTTTGTGTTTGAAGTGCCATTGTAGAATGTCCAAAGGAATCAGGATTCTGTGGTTCTCGATGGGTCACAGAGTCAATGGAGGAGCGGTGATTCTAGACGTCTGTGATTTGCTGGTCCCAGTCGCCTGATAGAGTTGAGAATCGTGATGATCCTAGATGGCTTCTTGTGGTTCTGTAATGCCAAAAGGAATCAAGTCTCCAGGGATCCAGAGTGTCCATCCCCAAAGCCTGGAGGTTCTCATCCCCTCCGGATGGGCTGCTGGGCAGTTCTAGGAGGTGGGCTCAGGACTTGAGAAGTAGCATTCTGGGCTCTCCTAGCAGGCGAGGGTTCAGGTGAGACCCTGGAGGTCACAGGACTAATTAGTGGGCAAGGGGAGGGGGAGGCCCAAGGCTGGTGAGTCTAGAATGTTCTGGGATACTACACCTAGTGATATGAGTCTATTTCTTAATGATGTTACACATATGTGTATTATATATATGTATATGTATAATATAAATACAGATATCTATCTATTTTTTCTTTTGACTTCTACAGCAAGGTTAGCAATTGAGGTTGGGCTAATGGGAATGGAATCCTTTTCAAGGATCCAAGAAGCTCACTCTAAATCCCAGTTGACCCAATTTACTGTGTGACTTTGGGCAAATCACTCCCCTCTTTGCCTCGGTTTCCCCATCTGTGAAAATGGGGCACTGGAACCTGAAGTTCTCCAAGGGCCTTTCCAGCAGGACGATTTCTCACCTCACAGAGGGTGGGGTGGGTGTGAGTCTGGGGATTTCCTGACCCCCCAGGGGCTGGAGCACATGGTGTTCCAGGGGTGGCTGGATGGGAGATGATCTTAAAGGCTGGCTCTGATCTCGAGTGAATCACAAGGGGTAGTGTGGGCTATGGCTAAGGGCCAGAGCCACCAATTCTATTGTCCAGCTCAGGGGACTGGGAAGGAGGAGGTAGTTCTGAATGCCAGGGATCTTCCCACTGTGAGGAAGGTGGGTTTTTAGGGGGAGACCTGTCCCCAGATTAAAGACCTGGGAGCCCTGGTGGGTGTGTCTGAGTGTTTCTGGGCCATGGGGTCCTTGGGCCTGGCTTCTACCCATGTTGCCATCCATCTAAGTGCCCAGTGGGCTGGGATCCAGCCGCAGAGGGTGTGAGTGCCAGGAGGAGGCTGACGTGTTCCCATCCCTGTGTTCTAGACTGAGGGCAGGCAGTGGCGGGGGCTGTCAGCCTGCCCAAAAGCTGCATCCACCCAGCTCCCCTCTCCTGGCTTCCCTTCTCCCTTTATCCTTCAGAATCCCCAAGTAATAACCGGATGGGATTAATTAGCTGGCTGCTCTCCCAGTTCAGCGTGTTTGGGACAGTGACTGGGGACAATGGAAGCATAGGGGTGGGGAAAGATGATAAAGTGGGGGTGAAGAAGTGGGGGCGGTTCTGTTCAGAAGGAGAGAGGGTGGGGGCAGGACTGGCACAGCCTGGGTCTTCACTGGGGAGGGCAGGACCTGGGCCACTCATAAAGGTCAGCGAGGGGATTAGGAGGCTCCGTGTCTAATCCAACAGCTTAACCAGGTCCTGGCCCTGAATCCGTCCGTCCCCACCTGCGTGGCCCAGGGACGACAAATGAGGACAAGGCCCAGACACCACTTCAGCCCCGTTTACAAGGGTGTCCAGGTTCCCCATCCCAGCTAGGCCCCTGCACCTGCTTTCCCTGCAGGGAACCTGAGAGGCAGGGGAAGGGGAGGAGCCTCAGATGTGGGCGGATTCTGAGAGGAGGGAAGAGTATAAGAAGGGCAAGAGTGTGAGGACTGGCGGGGGTGGGTGAAGGACCAGAAGTAAGAGCTGGAGAGGCACCAAGAAAAGGGAAGGAATCATATAGGTGGGAGGATGCTGAGAGAAGAGAGGAGTCTGAGGAGGAGGGTGACAGGATAAGGGGAGGAGTTTAGGGGAGAGAAGGAGGAGCCTGAGAAGCAGAAGGCGCTAGGAAGGCGGAGCCTGTGCGATATTTGGTCGTGATATTTGACCTTCAACTATTGTTCCATTCTCCATTACAGGTACCAAATAGCATAGCATTCGGAAGAAAGGATAAGTCTTTTATTTCACCACCCTTGGGCTCTGAAGAAGTTGAGGTGGATGGGGAGGTCATAGGAGGTGGTAAGGAAAGGATTTAGATGTGTAGGGGATTGAGAGGACAGTGAAGCAACGGGAGGAGGAGGAAAAAAGAAAGGCGGCCCAAGCGCTTGAGGTTGCCGTAGCAACCGCTGCAGGCGAAAGCCAGCGCGGCCAATGAGGAGGTGTGGCTCACGGAAACAACCTACAGTTGAGGCCCCGCCCCAGGCAACAAGACTCACAAAGTACCGCCCCCTGGCAACGTTTGCTAGAGGCGGGGCTTAGTTGACCCAATCTCCTACTGCCCAGAGCCTTTGCGCAGACGCAGTCCTCGGTGCACCTGCATAGCCCCACCTTCTTGCAACTCCTGTAGGAGGCTTCTCATTGGAGGGCAGGCCTGCCAAAGGCTTTCTTTTGTTTCGGAGGCGGGACCTGGAGCCCTGCCCGCATTCCGATTGGCCTCACGGGCCGTCTAACTCCAGCCGGACATTGCTACATCTGCTTCTCGTGCGCCTATTGGTCCTAGAGAGCAATCCTTTCGCGTCGGGGGCGGAGCAGACGGGGGGACCCGCCGTGGATTGGACGGTGTCAAAACGAGGGGCGGTCCCTACTGGCCGGGCGGTTGGGCAGTGAAGGGAGAGTCTTTTCAGCGCTGAGGACTGGCGCTGAGGAGGCGGCGGTGGCTCCCGGGGCGTTTGAGCGGGCTCACCCGAGCCCGCGGGCCAACGCGGATCCAGGCCCAACCGGCGGGACTGCCCCGGACTCCCCGCGGGCCTTCCTAGCCGTCATGGAGGACGGTGTCTATGGTAGGTCGGGGAGGGGCGGGGCCGGCGCGAGCGGATGGAGCCTTCCCCCCCGAACGTTCCGCCGCGAACGCCCCTTCCCGGCGCCGAGCCCTTCGGCCCCTTGGTCGCTGCGCTTTTGTGCGGCGCGGGACGGGCTTCCGGCGGGGCCCGACGGCGGGGCGTTCCAGGCCATTGTTTGGGCCGAGCCTGTTTCCGGTGGCGGCGGGAGGGGGCGGGATGGCGCGGCGGCGGCGAGGCCCGAGCGGAACCATTCCCGCTGGAGCGGCCCGCGAGCCCAGTGCCTGCTGGGAGCGGGGAGGGGGTTCCTGGGAGGTGGGGGGTAGAAATCTTGGGGACTACAGAGATCCCGCTGAGGCGGGGGCCTTCGATGCCCCGGCCGCCTTTCCCAACTCCTATAAGCTGACATCAGCTTCCCCTGCCATAGTTACTTTTCATGGACCCAGGAGTCCCGACGTCCAGGCCTGTCTGTACACAGCACCCAAGAGCCCAGGCCCCCAGCTACCTCACCAGTAATGGAGTCAGAAAACCAAGGCTTCAACCCCTTTCCAAGTAATGGACCCAGAAATTCAGACCTCCAGCCCTTTTCTTCCCTCAGACCTAAGAACTCGGGGTCCCCCTTCTCCCTCAGACTCGGGAGTTTGGACCCCAAGTCCCCTTGTCTCCCAGAACTCCTGGCCCCAGCCCTTCCTTCATTGGACTGAGGAATCCAGGTCTCCAACCTCTTCTTCCATCAGACAGGGAAGCCCCATTCCCATCTTCCCCCAGTCCTGCCCTCCCCTAGATTACAGGGATCAAGGCTTTTAGCCCCAGAACTGATTTTCAAATCCTGATCCTGGCTTCCAGAGCCCCCGGACCTGACTCCGGAGGAGCGGATGGAGCTGGAGAACATCCGGCGACGGAAACAGGAGTTGCTGGTGGAGATCCAGCGCCTGCGGGAGGAGCTCAGTGAAGCCATGAGCGAGGTGGAGGGTCTGGAGGCCAATGAGGGCAGGTGAGGGCTGGGGCAGGGAACTTGGGGGGCGTGGGACTTGGCCTTGGCCACAGTGCTGAGGCATTGACCCTCTGTCCCCCACCCCACCCTGCTCTCTGCCCCTGCAGTAAGACGTTACAGCGGAACAGGAAGATGGCAATGGGCAGGAAGAAATTCAACATGGACCCCAAGAAGGTGCTTGGGGCCACAGGGACTGGGAGCAGCTGGGCAGACATCCAGGACTGGGGTTCTGGCACTTCCAGGTTCCAGAAGTGCTGTGGCTACAGGTCTGCTCTAGGCAGACAGACTGGGTCCTAATCCCTGGGTTCAGATGTTGACTGCCCATTTGTTGTGAGAACACTGACCAAGACTTCCAGCCTCCTGACTCTTACCCTGCCTGGAAGGTCTTATTCCCCTTCCTACTTGTATTTCTGGATGCACCTGTGGTCCCCAGATGGGCTTGAGCCTCATAGGAGTTATGAACGAAGTGGCATGCACAAAGGACAGGTTGACCAGTGCCAAGCCAAGCGAGGTACTAAGGCTGTGGACACCCAGTGGAGGGAGCCTAGTGGAGTCGTGAGTGCTTCCCAGAGGAGATGTCCACTGAGGCCTGAAGGATGCGTAGATGTTCTCCAGGTGGAAGAAAGACATTTGTTCACTTACTCGTTTTTATTTTTTTTTTTTTGCGGTACCGGGGATTGAACCCAGGGGCGTTCTACCTCCGAGCTACACCCCCGGCCCTATTTTTTATCCTTTACTGAAACCGGGTCTCACAAAGTTGCGGAGAGCCTCACTAAGTAGCTCAGGCTGGCCGCGAACCCGGATCCTCTGGTCTCAGCCTCCCAAGTACTGGGATTACAAGCATGCGCCACCATGCCCAGCTCCACTTACTCATTTAATACCCATTTACTAGCCAGGCATGGTGGTGCATGCTTGTAATCCCAGTACTTGGGAGGCTGAGACCAAAGGAACTGGGTTCGCGGCCAGCTTCAGCTACTTAGTGAGGCCCTCCACAACTTAGCAAGACCCTGTTTCAAAATAAAGAATAAAAAATAGGGCTCGGGGTGTAGCTTGGAGGTAGAATGCCCCTGGGTTCAATCCCCAGTACCGTAAAAAAAAAAAATACCCATTTACTAATCCATCCCGTTACTTGGGAGACTGAGACAGGAGGATTGAAGGTTCAAGGCCTGCCTCAGCAACTTAGCAAGACCCTGTTTCAAAAGAAACATAAAATAAGACTGGGAGTGTAGCTTGGAGGTAGAATGCCCCTGAGTTCAATACCACAAAAAAACAAAAACAAAATACCCATTTGCTGAGGCCTCCAGAGGACCTGACCCTGTGCTAGGCAATGCTAGGACCCAGATAAAAGGTGGGCCCTGAATCAGGCATGGTGGCATATACCTGTAATCCCAGTACTTGGGAGGCTGAGACAGGGGGATCACAGGTTCAAGGACAGCCTCAGCAACTTAGCAAGACTGTTTCAAAAACAATAAAATAAGCTGGGTGTGATGGTGCACGCTTGTAGTCCCAGTACTTAGGAGGCGGAGACCGGAGGATCCGGGTTCACGGCCAGCCTCAGCTACTTAGTGAGGCCCTCCGCAACTTCGTGAGACCCGGTTTCAAAATAAAGTATAAAAAATAGGGCCGGGGGTGTAGCGTGGAGGTAGAACGCCCTTGGGTTCAATCCCCGGTACCGCAAAAAAAAAAAAAATAGGGCCAGGAGTGTACCTTGGAGGTAGAATGCCTCTGGGTTCAATTCCCAGTAGTGCAAAAATAAATAAATAAATATAATCAATCAGCCTCGGCAACTGAGACCCTGATTCAAAATAAAAAATGAAATCAGGAGCTAGGAATGGTGGCGCACGCTTGTAATCCCAGTACTTGGGAGGCTAAAACAGGAAGATTGCAGGTTCGCGGGCAACCTAATTTAGTGAGGCTCTCAGCAACTTAGTGAGACCCTGTTTCCAAATAAAAAATAAAATATGGCTGCTGGGGGGTATAGCTTGGAGGTAGAATGCCCTGGATTCAATCCTCAGTACCCCCCCCAAAAAAAACTTAGGTCCTGTCCAACCCTCAGGGAGCCCCTAGACATAGGTACCTCAATCCAGCGTGAGAAACTGCCGTCTAACCTGGGGCTTCCTGTTCACAGCCGTCAATGGACTACTGTCTCCCAATAGTTTCTTTTTTCTTTTTTTTTTTTTTTTTTTTTTTTTTTT
>PVJS01055671.1:0-12588 GCA_004027185.1 Glis glis
CTCTCTCTCTCTCTCTCTCTCTCTGTCTCTCTCTCTCTCTCTCTCTACCTAGCGAGACCCTCCACAACTTCGTGAGACCCGGTTTCAAAAATAAAGCATAAAAAAAATAGGGCCGGGGGTGTAGCGCGGAGGTAGAACGCCCCTGCGTTCAATTCCCGGTACGGCAAAATAAATAAATAAATAAATAAAATAAAATAAAATTAGAGCAGAAATCAATGAAGTAGAGAATAAAAACAATACAAAAAAATAAACAAAACCAAAAGCTGGTTTCTCAAAAAAATAAACAATGGATAAACCACTAGCCAACCTAACCAAAAGAAAGAGAGAATCAACCCAAATTACTAAAATAAGACATGAAAAAGGAGATATTACCACTGACAGTGCAGAAATCCAGAGGATCAGAGACTACTTTCAAAGTACTCAAACAAAATGGAAAACCTAGAAGAAATTGACAAATTTCTAGACACATACAACCTTCCCAAATTGAATCAAGAAGATATAGAAAAATTAAACCAACCAATAACAATCAAAGAGATTGAAGCAGCAATATAGAGCTTACCATCAAAGAAAAGCCCAGGACCAGATGGTTTACCAGGTGAATTCTATAAAACCTTTATAGAAGAGCTAATCCCAATATTCCTCAATATATTCCACGAAACAGAAAGAAATGGGTGGAACTCTCCCAAATACATTTTACGAAGCCAGTATCACATTAATACCAAAGCCAAATAGAGACAGCTCAAGGAAAGAAAACTACAGGTCCATATCATTGATGAACTTAAACATAAAACTTCTAAACAAAATACTAGCAATACTCATTCAAAACCACATCAAGAAAATTATACACCATTACCAAGTCGGCTTTATCCCAGGGATGCAAGGCTGGTTCAACATACGTAAAACAATCCATGTAATTCACCACATAAACAGAACTAAAAACAAAAATCACATGATCATTTCAATAAATGCTGAAAAAGCATTTGACAAAATCCAGCACCCATTCATGCTAAAAACATTGCAGAGAATCAGAATAGAAGGAACATACCTCAAAATCATAAAGGCAATATACAATAGGCCCACAGCCAACATCGTATTGAATGTGGAAAAACTTAGTTCCCCTTAAAAACAGGAATAAGACAAGGATATCCACTGTCACCTCTCCTTTTCAATATAGTACCTGAGACTCTAGCCAGAGCAATAAAGCAAAAGAAGGAAATAAAAGGAGTACAAATAGGAAAGGAGGAACTGAAACTATCTCTATTTGTAGATGACATGATATTATATTTAGAAGATCCAACAAACTCAACCAAAAGGCTTATAGAACTGATCAACAAATTTAGCAAACTGTCTGGATACGAAATCAATCTTAAAAAATCAGAAGATTTTCTGTATGCCAACCATAAATCCACTGAAAAAGAAATCCAGAAGACATTCCCACTCATGATATCCCGCAAAACAATAAAATACTTGGGAATAAACCTAACCAAGGAGGTAAAAGACCTCTACAAGGAAAATTATAAAACATTGAAAAAAGAAATTGAAGAAGATCTTGGAAGATGGAAAGATCTCCCATGCTCTTGGGTAGGCAGAATAAATATCATCAAAATGGCCATTCTTCCAAAAGTGCTCTACAGATTCAATGCAATACCCATTAAATTACCAAAGTCATTCTTCACTGACATAGAAAAATCTGTCCTTAAATTCATTTAGAACAACAAAATAGCCAAAGTAGTTCTTAGCAACAAGAACCATGCAGGAGTCATAACAATACCTGACTTCAAACTATGCTACAAAGCCATAGTAATAAAAACAGCATGGTACTGGCCCAAAAGCAGACACATAGACCAATGGAGCAGAATAGAAGACTCCGAAACAAATCCACACACCTACAACCAATAGATTTTTGACAAAAGGGCCAAAAACATCCACTATAAAAAAGATAGCCTCTTCAACAAATGGTGCTGGCAAAACTGGCTAACCATATGCAGAAAAACGGAAATAAACCCCACTTTCTCACCTTGTACAAGAGTCAATTCAAGATGGATCAAAGATCTGGAAATCAGAACAGAGACCTTGGAGCTACTTGAAGAGGGCATAGGTCCAACACTTCAACACATAGGCACAGGTAAAGACTTCCTCAACAAGACCCCAAAGGCACAGGAAATTAAAATGAGGATCAATATGTGGAATTGCATTAAACTGCAGAGCTTTTGGGCAGCAAAAAAATCAAGAATCTCAACAGACAGACGACAGAATGGGAAAAGATTTTTGCCAGCTACTCCTCTGATAGAGAACTAATATCTAGAATATACAGAGAACTTTAAAAAATCACCACTAAAAAAACAAATAACCCAATCAAAAAATGGGCAAGTGAACTAAATAGACACTTCACAGAAGAAGAAATACAAATGGCCAATAAATGGATGAAAAAATGTTCAACATCATTAGCAATCAGAGAGATGCAAATCAAAACTACCCTGAGATTTTACCTAACCCCAATTAGAATGGCAATCATTAAAAACACAGACAACAACAAATGCTGGTGAGGATGTGGAGAAGTAGGAACTCTAATACACTGTTGGTGGGATTGCAAATTAGTGGAACCACTTCGAAAAACAGTGTAGAGGATCCTCAGAAGAATGGGAATGAACCTACAATATGATCCAGCAATACCACTTCTAGGCATCAACCCAAAAGAAAGGAAACCAAACTACCAGACTAATGCATATGTATCTATGTTTATAGCTGCACAATTCACAATTGCCAAACTTTGGAAGCAGCCAAGGTGTTCATCAACAGATGAATGGATTACAAGACTATGGGATATGAACACAATGGAATTTTACGTAGCCATAAAGAAGAACAAAATTACATCATTTGCAGGGAAATTAAGGAACTGAAAAACATTATGCTAAGTGAGATTAGTCAGTCACAAAGAGTGAAAAGTCGGATATTCTCCCTAATATGTGGAAGCTAGATAGAATGGGACTTAGAAGAGACTCCAGAAAAAGGAGAAAACTTTAGATGAGCAAAAAAGGTGACCTAACTGAGAGAGATGGGAGGGGGGAGGAGGGAAACACACTGAAGCACATGATGTATATACACAAACTTATCAGAGTCAATCACTATGCTGAGCACGAAAAGGAGGGAATAGGGTGGGATTGGAGGGAGGGCTAAATGAGCAATGTGTGCATGTATGCTTCTGCTACTCTGACACTTATCAAAATGCATAATTACAATGCACCAATAAATGAATATATTATGAGAAAAGAAAAACTAGCTGGGCGTGGTGGCGCACACTTGTAATCCCAGTACTTTGGAAAGCGGAGACCAGAGGATCCGGGTTCGTGGCCAGCTTCAACTCTCTCCCTCTCTCTCTCCCTGTCTCTCTCTCTTTCTCTCTACTTAGTAAGCCCCTCCGCAACTTCGTGAGACCCGGTTTCAAAATAAAGTATAAAAAATAGGGCCAGGGGTGTAGCGCGGAGGTAGAACGCCCCTGGGTTCAATCCTTGGTACCGCAAAAAAAAAAAAAAGAAAAAGAAAAACTAGGCCAATCTCTCTTATAAACAGATACAAAAATCCTAAACAAAATGTAAGGAAACCAAATGTTGTGTGTGCATGCTATGTGGGCTTGCTTGCTGTCATTATATATACATGCATAGAAACAGTATTTGATAAAATTTAATAATTACATGTGATAAAAACTCACAGCAAAGGGAAACTACAAAAAAATCTTTGAGCAACTAGCATACTTCATAGTAAAATGCTGAGACTATTCCCTGGAACAAAGTAAGGACGCCTACCCTTACCACTTCTATTTAACATTTTAGTAAAGGTATTAAATGGTATTAGTAGTTGGCAGAAAAGAAGAACTCAGAGGTATATGAATAAAACAAGAATTTATTTGATATAATTATGTATACAGAAAGCCCAAAAGAATCTACATATAACAGAATATAATTAAATTTTTAGAAAAATTGCCAGGTGAGACCAATTTTTTAAAAAATGTATTAAATTTTCCATATCAGAAAAGATATAAAATTAAAAGTTTAAAACTATTATTCACAATATCAAAAACCTAGTAAGTATAATAGAAGATAAAGAACTCTGTTAATATAGAATTAAAGGTTATATAAAAAGGACTTCCACTTCAGATTGTATGTAATAGTAAGTATGATTTAATAGGTAACCGGAGGCAATCACTTCAACTCCAACCAGCGAACATAACTGAGTAAATTGCAAAAATCATATTTTAAAAAAATTCAGCTTGTACACCCAGTACTTGGGAGGCTGAGACAGGAAGATTGCAGGTTTGAGACCAGCCTCAGCAATTTAGTAAGGCCCTCAGCAACTTAGCAAGATCCTGTTTCAAAATAAAAAATAAAATTGGGCTGGGGGTGTACTCAGAGGTAGAATGCCCCTGGATTCAATCCCTAGTACCACACACACACCAAAAAAAGTCATAGAACCGTTGAGGAAATCAGGAAATACAATTAACTAATATGCTACAAAGAGGTATGTTGGTGATTTGGGGCAGCAGTTTGATGTAGACATATTCCACTAGAAAAGAGAAATCACCAGAGCTTTTGATGAATGTGTGGGCTGGCATGCTGGAATTGAATCTAGCAGAATGCCCAGTTGATTTCTCAACAAGACATTTTTAAATAATGTTTGGGAGGTACACGAGGCTGAGAGACTAAGCCAAAAGAGCAGATTAAAATCTCATTCGTAAGCCAGGTGTGGTGGCTCATATTTGTAATCCCAGTACTTGGGAGGCTGAGACAGGAGGATCGCAGGTTTGTGGCCAGCCTCGGCTACTTAGTGAGGCTCTCTGCAACTTAGTGAGACCCTGCTCCAAAATAAAAAATAAAAAATAGAGCTGGGATTATAGCTTGGAGGTAGAATGCCCTGGGTTCAATCCCCAGTACTGCAAAAAAAAAAAAAAAAAAAAAAAAAAAAACCAACCTCATGCATAGTCATGGCACTGTGAGTGTCCAAGTGCCAACAGATGGACGGTCCTCTGATAAACACACAAACACACATCAGGTCTCACTGTTAAAAACACATTTGCCAGGTATTTTTTTTTTTTGTGCCTGTGTGTGTGTGTTACTGGGGACTGAACCCAGGGGCATTCTACCTCCAAGCTATACCTACAGTCCTATTTTATTTTTATTTTTTGAATCAGAGTCTCACTAGGTTGATGAGAGTTTTAATATTTGCTGAGGCTGTCCTTGAACCTGAGGTCCTCCTGTCTCAGCGTCCCAAGTACTGGGATTACAGGCATGCACTACCACGCCCAGCTACATTTGCCAGAGTTTGAAGCTGCTTGATTAAAAAGGATAAGTAACTAATACATGAGGAAGAAAACATTCAAAGGTAATGAATTTAAAAACAACCAGGCTAGCCAGGTGTAGTGGTGCAAATTTGTAATCCCGTTACTTGGAAGGCTGAGATTGGAGGATAGCAGGTTCAAGGCCAGCCTCAACAACTTCCTGAGGTACTCCACAACTTAGTGAGACCCTGTTTCAAAATTTGAAAAATATAAAAAAATAGGGCTTGGGATGTAGCTCGGAGGTAAAATGCCCCTGAGTTCAATCCCTAGTACCAAAAAAAAAAAAAAAAAAAAATGCCGGGCATGGTAGTGCATGCTTGTTATCCCAGCATCTGGGAGGCTGAAACAGGAGGATTGCAGGTTCAAGACTAGGCTCAGTAACTTATCAAGATCCTGTTTCAAAATAAAAAAATTAAAATTGGGCTGGGGGTGTAGCTCGCCTCTGAGTTCAATCCCCAGTACCACAAAAAAAAAAAAAAGAAAAAAGTCCAGGCTCTCAGCCAAAAGTCAAGAGTCACCTCCTAAAAAGGGGCTGACTCAAGAAATTGTAAAATCACTTGCAATCTTAGAATGCTTATGAGATAAATTTCCATTGAGAAAGTGTTAACTGCAACAAATACCTGTTTGGTCTTCCTTTACAACATTTGCCATACTCTAAAGATGTGAGGGTGGGCCGGCCGTGGTGGCGCACGCTTGTAATCCCAGTACTTGGGAGGCGGAGACGGGGTTCGCAGCTAGCCTCAGCTACTTAGTGAGGCCCTCTGCAATTTCGTGAGACCCGGTTTCAAAATAAAATATAAAAAATAGGGCCGGGGGTGTAGCACGGAGGTAGAACGTCCCTGGGTTCAATCACCGGTACCACAAAAAAAAAAAAAAAAAAAGAATGATAGGAAACTAAAAACTGAGAGAAGATAACAAGAAATAAACCCAATTTATTAATGTAAAATAAATAGATTAGAAAAATAAACTATCTGAATAGTTATATTAATATAAATAAACCAAAATCTCAATTAAATGATAAACAGAGAAGATTATAAATGAATAAGACTCAATCATATGCTATTCACAAGTGATGCAATTTTTTTTTCTTTTTGATGTTACTGGTGTTACTCTCATGGGAGTCCTACCTCTGGGCTACATCCCCCCTCTCTATTTTATTTTGAAAAAAGGTCTTCTAAGTTATGGCATGCTAGCCTTGAACCTGCGATCCTCCTGTCTCAGCCTCCCAAGTACTGGGATTACAGGTGTGCACCACCGCACCCGGCTCCTACAAACAACATAATTTAATGTCAGGTCACAGATATGCTAAAAGAATAGAAAAAATATACCAAGCATAACACTAATCAAAAATAAGCCACTGCTTCTCTTTCCCTTCCACGGCCTTTACCTTTCCCTTCCCAAGCAATTCAATCTTAAAACCACTGGGTGGGCAGAACAAGGTGACATCTATACGAAGTATAATGACTGAGGCCCAGAACAAGATGTCATGAGCCTCATCAAGGTAAGGAAAGTGCAGACATAAAGGAGTAGGCTAGCAAAGGATAGCAGAACCGAAACAGGGCAAGATACTCCCTGTGGAGTTGTGGCCTCGTATGTAATATCAGAGCCTGATCAAGATGAGATGGACAACCATGGAGAAGCTAAGAGAAGGAGAGTACCTCCACAGTGGGGTAGTACGACACTGAACAGTATAGCTAAAACAAAGTAAGGAAAATATCTACATAGAGAGGCAGCCTGGGTTGGGAAGTAAGATCCCCTGAAGGTATCATAAGGGGTAAGGAGTAGCCCTGTGTGGTGAGTTATTGCACAAGCAGGGTGAGAGGGACATCTTCCATACCAGTTGTAGGGAGGCAGTCTGATCTGGGATGTAAGAACCAGGTGAAGTGAGGAAGGTGTTCACACAGTTAGCCTGGCATCTTGAGTCAATCCTACACAGGATGACAGTATCTAAGCACAGAGGAGAGCCAATATGAGGTGTCAAAAGCCTAACAAAATGAGGAATACATCTATGTGAAGAGGTGAACTAGAGCAGGGATTCAGAATCTAAGTGGGATGCGGTAGGGGTGTTCTGAAAGCAGGAAATCAGACACGATGTTGGGGGGTGGAGTGTTATGCATGTTGAGAGCTGGTCTAGCATGAAGCATCAAAGCCCAAACAGAGTCAGAAGGGGAGCCGCACAAAGGGATTCTGTAATCCTAGTACTTGGAAGGCTAAGACAGTGGGATCACAGGTTCAAAGCCAGCCTGGACAACATAGCGAGACCCTGACTCAAAATAAAAGGGATTGGAGATGTAGCTCAGAGGTAGAGCACCCCTTGGTTCAATCCCCCATAACACACACACACAAAAAATTACAATGGTAACACTGACTACAATAAGAAAACACAATTTTGCATAGATGTAAAATATTTTTAAGTCTCATATCTAAAAAAGGACTCATATCTAGAGTATATAAAGATTCTCTAAACTGAACAGTAAAAAAATAAACAATGAAATTAGAAAATGAGCAAAACAATGCTTGTAATCCAAGTACTTGGGAGGCGGAGATAGGAGGATCACAGGTTCGTGGCCAGCCTCATCAATTTAGTAAGACCCTCTACAACTTAATGAGACCCTGTTTCAAAGTTAAAAAAAAAAATAGGACTCGGGGGTATAGCTCAGAGGTAGGATATCCCTGGGTTCAATCCCTATGCCACAAAAAAAGAAAATGAGCAAGACAACCTAGACAGACTTCACCAAAGAAAATACAGAGATGGCAAATAAGCACATGAAAAAATGTGTATCAGGAGTCATTGGGGTAATATGAATTAAAGCAATGAAAAAGTATCTCTACATACCTATTAGGATCACTAAAATAAAAATACTGATAGTACAAACGCTGATGTAGAAAAATTGGATCTCTCATACATTGCCAGTGGAAATGTAAAACGGAGCCGGGCGTGGTGGCGCACGCTTGTAATCCCAGTACTTAGAGAGGTGGAGACCAGAGGATCCGGGTTCGCGGCTAGCCTCAGCTCTCTCTCTCTCTCTCTCTCTCTCTCTCCCTGTCTCTCTCTCTCTCTCTCTCTCTCTCTCTCTCTCTCTACTTAGTGAGGCCCTCCGCAACTTCGTGAGACCCGGTTTCAAAATAAAGTACAAAAAATAGGGCCGGGGGCATAGCACGGAGGTAGAACGCCCCTGTGTTCAATCCCCGGTACCGCAAAAAAAAAAAAAGAAATGTAAAACGGTATAATGACTGGCATTTTCTTATAAAATTAAACACATGCTTACCTATACAATCCATCAATCACACTCCTGGGTAATTATCCTAGCACAATTTCCCAACCTCAACACTACTGACATTTTGAAAAAAAAAATTTTGGCCAGGCGTGGTGGCGCACACCTGTAATCCCAGTACTTTGGGAGGCGGAGACCGGAGGATCCGGGTTCGCAGCCAGCCTCAGCTCTCTCTCTCTCTCTCTCTCTCTCTCTCTCTACCTAGTGAGGCCCTCCGCAACTTCGTGAGACCCGGTTTCAAAATAAAGCATAAAAAAATAGGGCCAGGGGTGTAGCGCAGAGGTAGAATGCCCCTGGGTTCTATCCCCGGTACCGCAAAAAAAAAAAAAAAATTCATTTTTGTAGTACTGGGAATTGAACCGGGGGCATTCTGTCTCTGAACTATTCCCCCAGACCTTTTTTATTTTTTATTTTGAAATGGAGTCTCACAGGCCGGGCGTGGTGGCGCACGCTTGTAATCCCAGAGGATCCGGGTTCGCGGCCAGCCTCAGCTCGCGCATGCGCGCATGCACGCAAGCGTTCTCTCTCCTTCCCTCCCTCCCTGTCTCTCTCTCTCTCCCTGTCTCTCTCTCTCTCTCTCTCTTTCTCTCCCTGTCTCTCTCTCTCTCTCTACTTAGTGAGGCCCTCCGCAACTTCGTGAGACCCGGTATTCAAAATAAAGTATAAAAAATAGGGCCGGGGGTGTGTCGCGGAGGTAGAACACCCGTGTTCAATCCCCGGTACCGCAAAAAAAAAAAAAATTTAAAGTAAAAATGACTGATTTAAAACTACATAAAAATCTGTGCACTATAGAAAAGAAAGCTAAAAATCAATGTAAATTAACGAATACATAAAATTATGTATCTATTCTCAGAAAGGTAGAACCCAAAAGAAGAAAATCAAGTTAAAACCCAAAAGAAGAAAAAAAATATAAAAGTAGAAGTTAATAGCCAGGTGTGGTGGCACGCACTTGTAATCCCAGTACATGGGAGGCTGAGACCAGAGGATCCAGCCTCAGCTACTTAGTGAGGCCCTCTGCAACTTAGTGAGACCCTGTTTCAAAATAAAGAATAAAAAAAAAAATAGGGCTGGGGGTGTAACTGGAGGTAAAATTCCCCTGGGTTCAATCCTCGGTATCACAAACAAAAGAAGTTAATGAAATGGAAAATACACACTAGAAAGGATCAGCAAACCCGTATTGTTAAACCCTTAGAAGAAGTGACCAAACCAGGGAGAAAACACAAACTACCAATATCACAAATAAAAAAGTTAATGACACTAGAGATCCAGAAATTAAAACAAGATATTATTAAAAATAACCCATGTCAATAAGTTTTGAATAAGTTTAGAATAGACAACATTTCTGAAAATCATTTTTAAAAACTTACCCCAGAATGTAGTTCAGAGGTAAAATGCCCCTGGGTTCAATACCCAGTACTGCAAAAAAAAAAAACCTTACCCCAGAAAAAAAAAAGAGAGAGAAACCACACAATCATACCTATTAAGGAAAATGAATCAGTAATAAACAACTCCAACCCAAGATAGCTGCACTGGTGAATCTTGCCAAACATCTAAGAAAGAATTAATGCCAATCTTACATAAATTCTTTCTGAGCATGTCAATACATTTATGGGGTCAGTTCAATGCTTATATCAAAATCAAATATGTTAGAAGAAAATTATAGGTGAATATCTCTCAAGAATATAGCTGTAAAAAATCTCAAAATAACAGGCAAATGGTATCTAGAAGAGTAATACATGAATTAAGGATGCATATAGTAATATCTACAAACATCCACCATAATAAAGAGTCTGAGTCCATTTTGATGTTTGATCGACGACTTCTTTTAAAGACTCATCTCCCTTTCCCCCTTAGTCCCAGGACCTGGACAGGCTGGTAAGAAAGCCTGGATAAGAGTGCCTCCTCCTTTTGCTTCAGCAGGAAATTTTTTTTTTTTTTTTTTTTTTTTGTGGTACCGGGGATTGAACCCAGGGCATTCTACCTCCAAGCTACACCCTCAGTCCTATTTTTTATACTTTATTTTGAAACCTGGTCTCACGAAGTTGCAGAGGGCCTCACTAAGTATTCAGCAGGAAACTTAAACCTTCCATGAATGGAAACCTTTTCCCAGTCCCACATTCAGGCCACTATTATGCCCAACCCACACCCTTTGCTTTGCTCAAGCCAGCCTGGACCTGCTGGTGTCTACCTAGCTCTCCTTGGGAGTTTCTACTGTGAATAATAAACCTCCTCTCAAATTCTCTTGGTGTGAGGAGGATCATCAGCCTTGTATGAACCAAATATGGGTGGGAGTCCATCCTACTTCTGCAGGATGTCCACAAACAACCACTAAAAAATATACAAAAATGTCTACTAAAAAGCCAGTAACAGCCAGGCGTGGTGGCACACGCTTGTAATCCCAGTACTTGGGAGGCTGAGACAGGAGGATCGCAGGTTTGCAGCCAGCCTCAGCAACTTGGTGAGGCCTTCCGCAACTTAGTGAGACTCTGTTTCAAAATAAAGAATAAAAGCGGGCGTGGTGGCGCACGCTTGTAATCCCAGTACTTTGGGAGGCGGAGACTGGAGGATCAGGGTTTGCTGCCAGCCTCAGCTCTCTCTCTCTCTCTCTCTCCCTATCTCTCTCTCTCTCTACTTAGTGAGGCCCTCCGCAACTTCGTGAGACCCGGTTTCAAAATTAAGTATAAAAAACAGGGCCGGGGGTGTAGCGCAGAGGTAGAACGCCCCTGGGTTCAATCCCTGGTACCGCAAAATAAATAAATAAATAAATAAATAAAATAAAGAATAAAAAATAAGGCTGGGGGGTGTAGCTCAGAGGTAGAATGCCCCTGGGTTCAATCCCCGGCACCGCCAAAAAAAAAAGTGCCAGTAAGAAAATAAAATGGAATACCAATAAAAAATAAATGATTAATATAAATGGCAAGAACAAACAAAAAATAGATGGTACAAGTATAAAGCAAAATGCAATATAGTAGATTTAAACCAAACACCAATCTCATGTAAACTGTTTCAGAAAATAGAGTGAATATTTCCTAATTATTTTCTAAGCCATCCATAACTCTGATATCAGAAGAATCTTCAAGAAGATTCTCTTTAATATCCAAGAAGATATGGGCCAACATTAACAAACTGAATCTGGTAATATATTCTTAAAGGACAATATGTCATGATCAAGTGGGATTTACCCCTCTAATGCAAGATGAATTTAACAATCAAAATCTAATCAATGTAATTTCACCATGTCAACAGAAAAAAAGGAGAAAACGTATAGGATCATTTCAATAGAGCAGGGAAAGTATTTAACAAAATACCCATTCGTGGTAAAAACCTAGGGTAAACTAAGAGTAGAAGAGGAAATTTCAATTTGATAAAGACCATCTATCAGAAGCCTACAGGTAACATTAAACTTAATGAAGAAACACTTTCCCATCCTCCAAGGATGATGAACAAGGCAAGATGTCTGCTCTTACTACTTTTATTTGATATTAAATTCATTATCCTAGGTTGTGTATTAGGCAAGAAAAAGAAAACAAAAGGGATGAGAATTAGAAAGGAAGGGGTAGAACTGTTGTTCCCTGGCAACATGATTGTTGTTTTTTTTTTGCGGTACCGGGGATTGAATGCAGGGGCATTCTACCTCCGCGCTACGCCCCGGCCCTATTTTTTTTTTTTTTTTTTGCGGTACCGGAGATTGAACGCAGGGGTGTTCTACCTTCGCGCTACGTCCCCAGCCCTATTTTTTATGCTTTATTTTGAAACCAGGTCTCACGAAGTTGCGGAGGGCCTCACTAGGTAGAGAGAGAGAGACAGAGAGAGAGAGAGAGAGAGAGAGAGAGAGAGAGCTGAGGCTGGCCGCGAACCTGGATCCTCCGGTCTCCGCCTCCCAAAGTACTGGGATTACAAGCGTGCGCCACCACGCCCGGCTCCGGCCCTATTTTTTATACTTTATTATTTTGAGACCGGGTCTCACGAAGTTGCGGAGGG
>PVJS01055672.1:0-12585 GCA_004027185.1 Glis glis
TCTCAGGCGCTTTCCTCGGAACGAGTCGCACACACTCTACGGCTTCTCCCTCTTTATCTAAGTCCGCACCTATCAGAATCCTGCTGCCCACATTCAGGGCAGGGCTTTCTCTTTAATCTGCTGTTACACACCCAAAATCACATAATCTTGGGTGTGTCATGATCAGGTCAAGTTGACAACTTAGATTAACTATCACACCTGGCGTGGTGGCACACACTTGCAATCCCAGTACTTGGGAGGCTGAAACAGCAGGATTGCAGTTTCATGGCCAGCCTCAGCTACTTAGTGAGGCCCTCCGCAACTTAGTGAGACCCTGTTTCATAATAAAGAATAAAATATAGGGCTCGGGGTGTAGCTCGGAGGTAGAATGCCCCTGGGTTCAATCCCCAGTACTGCAAAAAAAAAAGTATAATGAATAAACTTATCAGACACACATGGGAATTGATCTTGGGGGGAAAGAAAATAGACAGTAGGGAGTATCTAATGTTGCCTGAGTGTGAATGGCAGAAGAGTTAAAAGAGTGAGCGAGTCAGTCCTCCTTAGTCATAAGTAAATATATAACGAGAGGTGGTCCCTCATCAGAAGCACCCTTAATCTGTTCTCAGCAATGAAGGAGTTTTCTATCATATGCCCCCTGGTTCTTCCAGGCTTCACCCATTTTCTTGTTTCAAAGCCATTTCCAGAATTTTAGATATTTATTTCAGCAGTACCATACTCTCCATACCAAAATCTATATTAACCAGGATTCTTTGGAGAAATAGAAGAGATTTGTTATAGGAATGGTCTCAATGTGGTTAGAGGCTGAGAAATCCCACAGTCTGCTGTCCACAGGCTAGAGAACCAGGAAAGCTGGTGGTGCCATTAAGTCTGAGTTTGAAGGCCTGACTCCTCCAAGTCTAACAGCCTAAGAACTGGGAGTACTGTTGTCTGAGCTGATGTCAGCTCAAGCAGAATCTGAAGGCAGAAGACAGATGTCTGAGCTCAAGCAAAAAAAGTAAATTCACCTTTCTTGATTCTTACAAGCTGATATTCGTTGATGCGCACCCTCACTGGGGAGGGTCATATTCCTTACTCAGTTCACCAAAAGCTAATTAAATGCAAATCCATTCTGGAAAGACCATCATAGGCATATTCCTAAAGAGTGTTTTCCCAGCTGTTTGTCCCTTAGTTCAGTCAAGTAGACAAAATTAACCATTACATCTATAGAAAAGTAATTTCAAGACAAGATATTGGGAAAGGAGTCATTTTTGTGGATGGCAGGTTTGAGATGTGGTTTTGCCAGTGGGTAACTGAGTGGAGATGGAGATCATTAGAAGGAATGACACTACAGACTCGGCAGATTGGAGTTTTGAGAGGCAATCAATATAAACACCGAGGTACTAATGGTGAAGGGATGAATGAGTCCACCAGAAGAAACTGGTACCACAAGCATGGTGGTGAGTAGCAAGAAAATATTTAACCCCTCTTTTGAATTCGGGGCTTCAAAAAGAATATAGCCTACTGGAGATAGTTATGAGGAATGAAGGCTTATTAGGGGCAATGTTTTGCCATATTACTGAAAGTAGAAGTTGGAAATGGAATTTTTTGTGTGTGTGTGTGTGTTACCGGGGATTGAACCCAGGGGCGTTCTACCTCCGCGCTACACCCCTGGCCCTATTTTTTTTATATACTTTATTTTGAAACTGGGTCTCACGAAGTTGCAGAGGGCCTTGCTAGGTAGAGAGAGAGAGAGAGAGAGAGAGAGAGAGAGAGAGCTGAGGCTGGCCGCGAACCCGGATCCTCTGGTCTCCGCCTTCCAAAGTACTGGGATTACAAGCGTGCGCCACCATGCCCGGCAGAAATGGAATTTAGAATCTATAACAATGAAGTTTAAGATTCATGACATGTTTCTATTGACTTATGGAGTAAATAAATAAATGGAAAAAGCAGAACAAATACATTTATAAGTTGGATGTAAGATATCATGCCTTAGCTCCTTTCTTGGGGGCTCAAAAAATGTAATCTTATTAATTGGGATGGCATTATATTTACAGATAAGGATGACAAGGAAAAAGAAAATATAATCCATAAGCAAAGTTTTTGTCTTGAAAGCTCTCAAATCATAATCTTAGTTAGTATGCTTCATTAAGTAAAAATTGTTTACTGAATGTAATTACTTACTGCAAAATGATGATGGGCAAAATATAAACTTATTTTTATTTACTAAAAGCATGATAAAAACAGCTGTGTTGGTTATTTTTAGCTGCCTTTAAAATTAGACGTGTATAGACTAGTATAATAAATTATTTAGCTAATCGATCTTTGTTTCTCTTAACTTTAAGTGTATAATTATAGTTTTTAGTAATAGCACATGGAAGGCTCAGAGAAGCCATCCTAGATGAGCACAATATTTGGTGACTGTAGAATAGTGAGTGTCAGAAGTTGAAGAGTCTGTGTCTACCACATTCAGTAAGTATTATTCGTATATGAATGTATTTAAATCATAACTGCCTAGATATACATAGTAGTAAAAAGAACTCAAATCCGCATAACATAAGGAGAACAGAGAAATATTTTGATATTTTTATCCAACTTCTGCATGCAAAAAATCTTTAAAAATTACTAAGAAAGAAAGTAGAAAAGGAAGAAAGTTATAAGACTCACAGAGTGTCACATTTTAGAAAACATTACACACAATTAAATGTAAAAGCCTCACTATGTTTGGTGTATTGCAACTTGGTTTCCCACAGAAAGCAAATTTTAGAGTGTACAATGGTTATTTTATGGCATGTTGTAGCCTATAAAAATGCTTACAATAAATAATTTACAAATCATGTGCATATCACTTTATCTCAAATAGGCACTTGGTTAATATTTATTTGAAGAATGAATGATAGATAAAATGGGCTTTATTTCAAAGAAGATAAATAAGGCAGAAACAACACTATGAAATCTACCTGAAACTTTATTAATAGTCATCTTTTTTACCTTTCAGAAACATTTCACTAATGTTTCAACGGGGAAGCAAAACTATGATGTATTAGTTTTTAATATTTTTACATTAAGAATTGCTATAGGAAGAAGAATAGAAACAGGCATAGATTCCAAGTAATATCATTTAGGTTTCTTAATAAAAGAAACAACCAAATCCAACTAATATATGAAAATATAGGCTCAAGAATATGAAAGCTGCCTATGGAATTCCACAGAGATCCATTGAAAAGTTGAATGCACTTTCTCTCCACGAAGTTAAGGGAGGACTGACTTGAAGACTCAGTGCTTCACAAAAACGTGGAGCAGGATAGGAAGAAGAAAGCAATGTCACAGGCAGACAGGCGGTCCCAGGACAATGCTTTGGTGTAAGGAGGTCAACTGAAAGCTGCACTGGACAATGGCATTTCAATCACATTCTCCGGATGATTCTTGTGAGACGTGAGATGACCGAGGAATTCATTTCCTTTCTCATAAGAGAATATCATTTGATCTATTTTATATACCGTTCAGTGTCTCTGCTTCCTTCTGCACTTCACTGTGTAAGTTTGATCCACTCTCCCTTTTCTAAATATTCAATGCACATTGCTGACAGTGCCGCTGCTACCTGGTTTCCTCTCAGACACAGTGCTGTATGCCGTGCCCTCTTGCTCATCACTGATGCATTTCCCAGGTCCTCAGGAGGCAAAGTAAGCAGACTTTCATACACCCGTTTTTAAGGTTTTGCTGCATTTAAACATTTACGAATGTTATATTTGAAATTGTGTGTTTGCTAGCTGCTGGTAGTCCTTGGCAGTCTTATTATACATGTCATTAAAACATCATAATATTTGGAGGAATCGCTCTGCTTCAAGATATTCAGGTTCATTAATGAACATTATCCATCTGACACATTCGGTAAACACCAGAGCTTCAGAGAACAGCTCACCAGGGATAAGCTCGGTCCTCTAGGCTCACTTGGAGAAGCTCATGAACTCACTACTGTTCACCCTCATTAGGCTTGAGATGCAGAGAAAAAAAATATAAAAACTGCCAATATTTGTACTTTAGAAATTAGAGAGTCTATTTTTTTTTTTTTGTCATTTTGTTTCCTGTCATGAAGATTGGCCAACAGAAGAGAAAAAAAAAAGCCACACAGAAATGGAAGCCTCTCCTCTTTGGAAAATGTTATTATTACCTATAAATTAAGTTTAGAGAAAATTTAAGAAACAGATTTGGAATGCAAAACAAACAAATAACTTTCTAACCAGTTCTTTACATTGGAAGATAAAAATAGGGGTGTCTTTCGGGACACAAATATTATTGGAAAAAATTCATTGATGAATTACAAAATAATAGGATAAATATACAATGGAATTCTACTGAGTCATAAAGAAGAACAAAATTATGTCACTTGCAGGAAAATGGATGGAATTAGAGGATATTATGCTAACTTAGATTAGCCAGTCACAAAAAGTGAAGGATCGAATGTATTTTCTCTGAGGTGGAAGCTAGGGAGAAATTGGGATACAAGAGGGACTCCAGATAGAGGAGGAGAAACACCAATGGAACGATGGAGACTTGAAGGAGTGGGGAGGGAGACTTGATGAAGAAAACACTTCCATTCACACTAGGTACATGTATGAAATTATTAATTAATGCTGATCTCAACACTGTGTATATGAAAGGGGAGGGAGTAGGGGCGGGATCTGGGGGGAAGCTCACAAGTGCTGTGTGCATGTATGTCCCTATCACTCTGAACCTCATTATGATGCATGCACCAATTAAAAGTATATTTTAAGAAAAGAAAAATATAAATGTCATTTTTCTCCCCACAATGACATTTCTCCTAAAATTGAAGTCTTTAAAGCAGAAGCCATAGGCCTACACACATCATAACCCATAGAAATAATCAACAATACTAAATGAAATCAAAGTTCCCCAAATTAGCATGATCCTAAGTATATGCAACTTTGGACACTTCAAATTAATTATCCTTTCTCTCAAGCACAAAATGTTTTAATTTCACCATGAAAATTATAGATAAAATGAATTTGAATATATGGATAATTTTTGTGCATGTGGGATATGTAACCATTTTTTATAATCTTTACCTGGGAATTGGGAAATTTTAAAGTGCAATCATCAGATACTAATTTAAACATTCTAATTACCCATATTTTATCATTTCAAGTTTCATGTTAATTTGTTCTAGTACTTGGAAAACTATTGCTAATTTTTCTTTGCAGTCATAAAACATTTTCTATTAACCATGTCAATTAAGTAAGGTTGCTCATGTTTAAGATATGGGACTGTTCATCCTCCACATTTCAATAGTGTGTCCTCTAAGACTACTCAGACATTTGGTGCATATTGTAAAAATAGGAATTCATTTATATTTCTCAGAAGAATTTCCAACAACCATGAAAATGGAAAGCAATATAGTTACTAACAAAGAAGTTGGAGTCAATTCAGTGTTCTGAGCTTCATTTAAGATAACTACTGTTATTATATTCAATATCATCATTTGTTAAATATTAATATTCTTTGTTTACTCACTTTTAATTTGGACGTTTATAATGATATCAAAATAAATGCAAGTGGGTGGATAGATAGGTTATTGTATTAACCAAAATAATGCTTGCTATGATAATTTAATACTATTCTATAAAGTTAAAGGGAAGGCCGGGCGTGGTGGCGCACGTTTGTAATCCCAGTACTTTGGGAGGCAGAGACCGGAGGATCCGGGTTCGCGGCCAGCCTCAGCTCTCGCTCTCTCTCTCTCTCTCTCATTAGTGAGGCCCTCAGCAACTTCGTGAGACCCGGTTTCAAAACAAAGCATAAAACATAGGGCCGGGGGCATAGCGCGGAGGTAGAATGCCCCTGCGTTCAATCCCCGGTACCGCAAAAAAAAAAAAAAGTTAAAGGGACTTTAACATTAATTGTTCCTCATTATTTATGGATTCCGCATTTGCAAATCTTAAAATTTATTTATAGCCCCCAAATTAATACTCATAGTTTTCCTTGTCTTTTATATGTACGTGCACAGCAGCAAAACCTTTGAATTACTCATGCTCACTCTCCCAGCTGAGGATGGACTGCAGGACACATTTTGCCTTCTTCTGTCAGCTTTCATGCTGTAAACGTGTATCCTTTTATTATTTATTTAGTGCAGTGTTTTGCACATTTTTGTGCTTTTCATCAGTGATTTCACTACTTAAAATATCCCCCAAACATGATTTTAAGTTCTGTATAGTGTTTATAGGTGAAAAAAATTGTGATGTAACTTATAGAGAAAATATGTGGGCTAGATGAACTTTGTTCAGGTATCAGTTATAATGCTTTTGGTGGTGAATGTAATACTAATGAATCAACAATATATATAAATAAAGTGTCTTTTTTATGAAAACACTGTGACCAAATGCTAGCAGGAACCTAACTCTGTATGTCCCCTAGGAACAATGGTTCAATATTCACTAATTCAGTGTTTGCAGAGACTCCACAAAACATAACTACCATGAAGAATAAGAATTGACTGTAGATAGATAGATGATAGATAGATAGATAGATAGATTGATAGATAGATTGATAGATAGATAGATAGATGGATAGATAGATAGATCCATTTAGGTGAGATTGGGACTGTTGACATTACTTTTGACAATGTAAAATTTCAGTATTTATTACAACTCATTTGTCATAGGAAACAAATGCAATGTTATTAAAATCCTTTCAACTTTGATTACCTGAGTATTCCAAAGAATGTATATGCAAATTAATGAGGACTATCATGTTATAGGAATAACTCTCTTTGGAATACTTTGGTTGTATTTTGTTCAGGTAAGTCACATTAAGTTGCAATTGCCTTATCATCTTGACCTACTAAGGGCCTTTCCTTAAGTTTCATGTTAAATATCATAAAGAAAATATTTGTTAAATATAGATATATATTTAGTCTCATATTATACAAACATGTCCTTATATTTTTAATTATATTTTAATCTGTAGAAATAAAATAGTTTCATATTTATGACTACTTAATATATAGTATAACAACCTCAGATAAATTTAAAGATAATTATAAATTTGTTACAGGAGTAATCTCAAGAAAATAATTATTTCAATGCTATTAGCATAACTCATACTGGTAACTGAGTTAAAAATTGAACAGATGAAAAACAATTTATTTATGGTACTATATAACAATCAGCAGTTTTCAAATGTACCTGATTAGAATAACATTCATAAGATATAATTATGTCATTGTTTCAGGACTCTCATTCAACTTGCAAAAAGTACTGAAACTTTCTGTCTCTCCAACAATTGGTTGAGAATTGCAATGCATTTGGATTTTATATTGACATCAGTGACCTGCTTCTTCATTGTTTAAGGAACCCTTCAGGAAGAGACACAGCATCAAAAAGCGGGATGCATACATAACACACACATATGTATATTTGTATGTTTATGTGATTACATGCATATGTTAAACTACATTAAATTTTAATAAATTTAGGAAAAAAATCCCATTGAAGACTATGACATAATAAGCCAGAAACCAGACACCGCAGAAAAAGAAATGGAATTCAAAAACACTGTTACATGTTCTACGTGAAACGTAGATTGATCTGGCAAGTTGGGAAGAGGGGAGGGATAGGGATGAGGGTTGGGAGTAGCGATGGTGATTTGAACAGTTTTAATCCAGGCCATCTGGAGATTTCATGCCTATGTGCAAGGTTTTCCTTGGAGAGGGACCTTTAGTATCTCAGACACTCTTGCCTAGGTTTCCTGCTGTAATTTGTCATCCATAGTTGGCCACTCAGCAAGCAACAGAGCTTAAGAAGTAGCATTTGTTGTTCCAAGAAGGTTTCTGGGTAGTTATGATCAGATCTGTCATAAAAACCAAGAGCGCTGATTTAAACTCTTCGGTGTGTTACTTAATTACCTTTTTAATTAGGATAAAATGTCTTTTCACCTTCTCCTATTTGAATACCGCCACCACTGCTTTCAGGGCCAAGTTATAAATACACTGCAATGAATAGCTCTCCCCGCCTCCCTTTTCTTTCCCCACTGAGCCAGCTGCTCCTGCGAGTTCAACTGTCAGTATCAGTGCTGCAGAGATGCTCCAAGGGCTCCCTAATAACGCGGGGAATCAGTGCCGCTCGTCGCAGAGGCTGACAGCTGAACACAGCTCAGGGGAACTGAATGTGCAAGAGGAGCAGAAAGAAGAGGGCAGATTGATACTGTGAGATGCAAGGATAAAATACCAATGAAAATAGCATGAAGCTCCCAGGTTGGGTGACCAGGCTAAGAGCCTGGCAATGGGTTATTCAAAGTAGGAAAGGAAAATAAAACTCCAGTTTAAAAGTTGAAGTAAAGATCATTTACAAGAACTTGATTTTTTTCCCCTCATGAAAACATGTAATCAAGGTGGAGAGAATTAAAAGTCCATTTTGAGCCGGGCATGGTGGGGCATGCTTTTAATTCCAATACTTGGTAGGCTGAGAGAGGAGGAGCACAGGTTCGCGGCCAGCCTCAGCTACTTAGCGAGGCCCTCCACAACTTAGTGAGACCCTGTTTCAAAATAAAGAATATAAAATAGGGTTGGGGGTGTAGCTTGGAGGTAGAATGCCCCTGGGTTCAATACCCAGTACCACACACACAAATAAATAAATAAATAAATAAATAAATAAATAAATAATTCTATTTTGTCTTTAGGGATCCAGAGCTAAGAGACATAGATGACTGAGGCTGAGGACCTGCCAAGAGCCAGGCTTTTCTTTAGGGAAAAGAGTACCCAGCTGTGAAAAAGCCTGCAAGTAGCTCTTTGCAAGTTGCTCCTAGAATTATAAAGCATTCTAGCAAGAATAATCCTCAGATACATTCTAAAATTATTTTTATTTGTGGTAAATAGACATAATCTAAAATTTGCCATCATATCCATTTTTAACTATACAGTTCAGAGGTATTGAATACATTCATGATGTAAAACCATCACTACCATCCATTTTCAGCCTCTTTTCATCTTGTGAAACTGAAACTCTATACCCATTAAACAGTAACTCCCTATCCTTGCCAAGCATAGTGGCACATACCTATAAGCCCAGTACTTGGGAGGCTGAGACAGGAGGATCTCAGGTTTGAGGCCAGCCTCAGCAACGTAGTAAAACCCTGTTTTAAAATTTAAAAAAAGGGCTAGGAGTGTAGCTCAGAGTTAGAATGTCCTTGGGTTCAATCCCAAATACTAAAAAAAAAAAAAAAAGGAAAAACAATCCCATCCTAGACATCTATTTTTTTCTGTCTCTGTTTAAGTACTCTAGAAACCTTCTATGAGTGGAATTATATAGTCCCTTTATCTGTGTATACTTGTCTTATTTCACTTACAAAAATGTTCTGAAGGTTCATCCATGTTGAAGCATGTGTCAAAATTTCCTTCCTCTTTAAGGTTGAATAGCATCCCATCATATGTGTATACCACATTTCGTTGATCATTCATCTGTTTGTGGACATTTGAGTTGCTTCCACCTTTGGTGAATAATGCTATTAATATGTATGTACAAATATCTTTTAAATATTTTATTTCTTAGGGGTATATCCCTAGAAATAAAATGTCTGGATCACATGATAACTTTTTAATTTTTGAGACACCACTATACTGATCTTCATGATAACACCATTTTACATTTCCACCAGGAATACACAATGCTTCCAAACTTTTACATCTTTACAATCACTCATTTTTTATTTTTCATAGCAGATATTCTAATGGGTGTGAGGTGCCTCAGACACAATTAATTCTAATGTCTTCATTTTGTAGATGGAAAACAATATTGGGACAGAAATGTTTTTATCTGCAAGGTTAGTTGCAGAACTGGAATAATAACCCAGATCTCCTGGTTAACAACTTGAACTCAAGCCTCCAAATTGGTCCTGGTTATGTTTTCTTTTTGTAAATCACAGTCAGCAAAGCATCCTGCCAGACTAAACATATCCCTTAACTTACTCCACCTGCATAACATACATAATTTTAGATCATGGCTCCAGCCCCCTGCAAAAGACCCTACCTAGTAGAGAAATGTATGCATATGAAAAAGACTCAAAAAGAATTACAATTGTTAGAATTTAAACTCAAGTCAAATGACAATATTTACAGGACATATAAGTGCTGAGAATGTTTAATGAGGGCAGAAAGCAACCAACAGAGTCCAGCAAGTCTATGTGGCAGGAAAAACTTGATGCCAGTTTCTACAATGTAAAAGAATATACCGTAATACTGGAAATGCACTTGAAAATTGTAAGAACTCATGTTGCCATAAATGTACACTATAAAAGTAATAATTTTAGTGTTCTTCCTAATGTTTATCTATAGGAAAAGATAATATATATGCACCAAAATGTTATTCTCAACTTTTGAGATTGATTTGCTCAACTAATTAAATATTTACCATGATCCAGGTACAAAAGAATCAGCAGAGAACGAGACAAATAAAGCTTCCACTCTCCTGGAGTTTATTTTCAAATAGAGGTAACATTTAAAAAAACAGGAAGTAAACACCATAGACATTGACTATGATAACTCAGAACTTCAAATTTTCCAACAATGGGCCCAAAATGGCCAGCAGATGGTCAGTTTTGTTTGGCCTGCATAATGTTATTTTTAAATATAAATTAGATTATCTTAGATTAAATTTAAAATTTGGAAATCCTCACCTAAAAATCCAATTTTTTGCCATTTGTTGAAAGTTGAAATATTTGACAAAATTCAGACAGGATAGCCAAATGGGATAGTAAGAAGTCATGCTGATGAAATTATATTATAATTAAAACTTGAAATAAAGGAATTAGAAAGGCCTGTGAAGTTCTGAAGAAAGAACATTTAAAGCAGAAGGAATACTCTGGTTTCTCTTCAGATCGTATAAATCTTTCACCTTTTTTAAAGCAGAAGGGACAAGAAGTTTGATTCCTAGAAAATTTTTGAAGTTGGAACAAGATGGCTCATTCAGTAGGCAGGACAGATAAAGGACTGAAGCAAGTTTTGACAAGTTTAATTTTACTGTAATAGTGAAGACTGTTAAGCCAGAAAGACACATAGGGTGATTTCTTTCTTTTTCCCTATATTTTCCAAATATATCAGTAAACAGTAAATTTTGTTGTAAAATAAGAAATATTATTTATATTATGTATATAATATACAAAGGAAAATACCCTCTGGGTGAATATATGCTTTAAATTTAAGCTAATCAAGGAGAAACAAGACCATTACTATATTCTTATGGAATATGATTACGGTCCTAAACTAAAAGTTATTTTCTATCCATAGACTTGTTCCCATAGATTAGTTGAGGGGGGGGAGACAGAATGATAAATATTTGCATCAAGATGTACAGTTTTAGAAGACATTATCTATTGGAAGCACAAAGGACAGATCATTTCAAGTAGGGGAAATGGGAAGAGGAAGCCGGGCGTGGTGGCGCACGCTTGTAATCCCAGTACTTTGGGAGGCAGAGACCAGAGGATCCGGTTTCGCGGCCAGCCTCAGCTCTCTCGCTCTCTCTCTCCCTGTCTCTCTCTCTCTCTCCCTCCTTAGTGAGGCCCTCCGCAACTTCGTGAGACCCGGTTTCAAAATAAAGCATAAAAAAAATAGGGCCGGGGGCATAGCGCGGAAGTAGAATGCCCCTGCGTTCAATCCCTGGTACCGCAAAAAAATAAATAAATAAATAAAGTATAAAAATTAGGGTGGGGGGTGTAGCGCGGAGGTAGAACGCCACTGGGTTCAATCCCCGGTACCGCAAAAAAAAAAAAAAAAAAAAAGAAAAGAAATGGGAAGAGGAAAGGATCTAAGAGAAAAGAAGAGGTGGCTACCGAGGTGGTTTTAGGCTAAACCTGGTGTCTCATATAGAAGATGACCTGAGATACAGGCTGTTGTCAGATCATGTAAAGGCTTTTAGGCTATGAAAAAGAATTAGGATTGTATAACAAGTATGGACAAGATTTGACTGAGAAGTGAGATAAGTTAACTTTTTAAGTATTTTACAGTAACCACAGTTTGGGCCATGTGGTAGGTCTGGAAGGTAGCAGCATCACCAACACTGATCCCTGTACTTTACTGCTAATGCATACCTGATTTTGCCATACAACAAATATTTACACCCAGGAACCTGTATTTAAATCCAAAATTATTCACTATCCCAACTGCATTATTTGTGGAATGCAAACATGGAAAGTGCCGGAGCCCGCCGGCAAAGTCGATCGGTCCCTGAAACAGGGAGTGAGGATTAAGAAAAAACAAGAAGAAAGACAAGAGACAAGAGGAAAAACTAGAGATAGCTTCGGGAGGACTGCAGTCAATACCACAGCCTTTTTGGGAGGGCTGGCAGGCATCCACACTGCAGCAGCCTCTACTTTATTCAGCCCAGTCCTTAAATACCTTTTTTTCAAGCATCAGATCTTTACAAAAATGATCCTAACAAGTGGATCAACAATCATGATAACAATCAGAAGATAATCCTTACAAGGGATCAACCACCCTTTCTCCTCCCTAGATTAAGAAACTCCCTCTTCTGAGAACTTCCCTCTATAATATCAGCAAATCCTGATCGGCTCATTTGGTAGAGCTTTTACCTTCTTAGGCCGTTT
>PVJS01055673.1:0-12585 GCA_004027185.1 Glis glis
TCCCAGTACTTGGGAGGCTGAGACCGGAGGATCCGGGTTCGCGGCCAGCCTCAGCTACTTAGTGAGGCCCTCCACAACTTTGTGAGACCCGGTTTCAAAATAAAGTATAAAAAATAGGGCCGGGGGTGTAGCTCGGAGGTGAAACGCCCCTGAGTTCAATCCCTGGTACCGCAAAAAAAAAAAAAGAAAGAACAGTAAGGTAGCCAGGTGTGGTGGTGCATGCCTATAATGCCAGTACTTGGGAGGCTGAGACTAGAGGATTGTAGGTTTGAGGCCAGCCTCAGCAATTTAGTGAGGCCCTCAGCAACTTAGTAAGACCCTGTTATAAAATAGGGCTGGAGGTATAGCTCAGAGGTAGAATGTCCCTGGTTTCAATCCCCAGTACCACCAAAACAAACAGCAACAACAAAAACAAAAACAGGTACAGAGAAACTGAGAATGCTTGTAATTCATAAGTGGTCTGGAGGGAGAGACACCCATGGAGAAAGTGTACCCGCAGTCACCAAATCAGTAGATTGTAAGTCTAATTGATAATGCCTCAAGTAGGTTTCTCTTTTTGTCTCTTCCTTTCTGGTCACACTGCTCTAATTCAGTACCTTGTATCTTTTGTGTGTGTGTGCGTGCGTGTGTGTGTGTGTGTGTGTGTGTGTGTGTGTGTAGTACCAGGGATTGAACCCAGGGGCATTCTACCTCTGAGCTCCACCCCCAACCCTATTTTATTTTTTATTTTTGAAACAGGGTCTCACTAAGTTGCTTCACTAAGTTGCTGAGGCTGGCCTGAAACCTGCGATCCTCCTGTCTCAGCCTCCCAAGCACTGGGATTACAAGTGTGCGCCACCATGCCCAGCTACTTGTATCGTTTGTCCTGGATTACTGTGATAGCTTCCTAAGTATAAGGCGTTGGGCTTAGTTTTCAAAATCTACCTGTACAGGTCAAGACAGGAGAGATGTGTGTGAGCAAGCAGTAGAACACAGCACTGGGTGGAGGGAGAGAGGAGAGGAGGGTGGTTAGCTGACCAGTGGAAAAAACAAGGCAGCAACGTGAGGTGGACCTCAACAGAGGCTCCTACACCTTGCCTCACACTGTAAGACCTAAAGCTGGTGAGATTATGGGACCTCTCCTATCAGAGGGTGTTGCAAAGTTGAAGGACTGCCTTCTGTTCTTGCAACAACACATTACAAGAAATAGAGACAAAACAGAGTTTATTCGAGAGAGTAATCGGGACAGTGTAGGGACTCAAAGTGATTTCTCATGAGGTATCGTGGATTAACTGGAGATTGTCAACTTGAAGAAGGTACAAGAGGGATAGTATAATTGTCTTCATATATGAAAAGGGTAATCTTGTGGAAATCACCTAAGAACTTTGGAGATGTTAAGAGTTGTTCTGAGGCTGGGCATGGTGGCGCACGCTTGTAATCCCAGTACTTTGGGAGGCGGAGACCGGAGGAGCCGGGTTCGCAGCCAGCCTCAGCTCTCTCGCTCTCTCTCCCTATCTCTCTCTCTCTCTCTTTCTCTCTCTCTCTCCTTAGTGAGGCCCTCCGCAACTTCGTGAGACCCGGTTTCAAAATAAAGTATAAAAAATAGGGCCGGGGGTGTAGCGCGGAGGTAGAACGCCCCTGGGTTCAATCCCCAGTACCGCAAAAAAAAAAAAAAAAAACAAAACAGTTGTTCTGAGATGTAATGTGTTTATTTGAACAAATGTTCATTGTATGCCTACTGTGTTAGGCACTGGGGACACATGAGAGGTTACCTCCTGGAACTTGGGTGCTAGTCTGACTGGCAGATAATAAACAAATAAACAAGTGATACAATTTCTGAAATGATGGAATCAGCTGCCATGGGAGACTATATGAGGAGTATTTGAGGCTGGCTTCGATGACCACTTGGCAGGGAGGCCATAGAAGAGATTCAGGCATTGGATCGGTCGTCGTTGACTTAGAAGACCCGTGGGGACCCTTCAATTCCCAGATTTTATGATTTTCCCTTTCTACCATTACCTACCACGATAGGATTTTCTCACAGATATCCCAAGGCTTAGAACCTCCGAACGCCTTGCTGTTCCAGGACCAAGGCTTGCACCGAGATTGGTGAGTCAATAGTGACTCAGAGCGAGTATTGGCCCATGTGGTTTCCTTGCCTAGAATGTCTTTCCCTCATTTCTCTGCCACTTAAAATCCTACTTGTAAGCCGGGCGTGGTGGCGCACGCTTGTAATCCCAGTACTTTGGGAGGTGGAGACCGGAGGATCAGGGTTCGCTGACAGCCTCAGCTCTCTCTCTCTCTCTCTCTCTCTCTCTCTCTCCCTAGTGAGGCCCTCCGCAACTTTGTGAGACCCGGTTTCAAAATAAAGTATAAAAAATAGGGCCGGGGGCGTAGAACGGAGGTAGAACGCCCCTGCGTTCAATCCCCGGTACCGCAAAAAAAAAAAAAAAAAAAAAATCCTACTTGTCCATAAAGGCTCCACTCTCCAGTGATTTTTTTTTTTTTTTTTGCACTGCGGATTGAATCCAGGGGCATTTTTCCTCTGAGCTACACCCCAGCCATTTTTATTTTTTATTTTGAAATAGGGTCTTGCTAAATTGCTGAGGCTGGCCTTGAATCTGTGATCCTCCTATCTCAACATCCCAAGTACTGGGATTACATGCATGTACCCCTGCACCCAGCCAAAGATGAACTTTTTAATCAGGCCTCCTGGACACTGAAATAGATTGTGTCTCCCTTGGGTCCAGTGACACTGTTGGATCCAGTGCTCGTAGCACTGTTACAGCACTTCCTGTATTTTACTTGTAATGGACTCTATTATTTCTCACTGTTTTCCTATTAGCTGCTGATTTTCTTGAGGGCAGGGACCATCTCTTTCTCTTCTTTTTACCTGCCTTAGTGCAAATATCCCTGTACATGGCTTTGCACCCAGGAGTTAGCCAACAAATAAATGCATATCGCACCAGGCAATAAGTTTACTCACTATTACCTGTAGTGAATTAGACATGACCACTGCTGGAAGTGAGAAAGAGAATATCCTATTCATTTAAGAACTTTCTCTCCCTGTACATGTTGTATCTGTCTCTACTTACCAGCTATGTGACCCTGGGCACATCTTCATGTTTCAGTTTCTTCCTCTGCAGAACAGTAATCATACCTACTTTATTGTACCTATGATAGATTTATTACTCTCCCAAACTTTATGGTTTAAAGGTGCAAAAAATAAAAATAAAAAGTTAGAATCTTTAACATAAATGACAGAATGCAGGTGATAGATCTGTGTGTGTGTGTGTGTGTGTGTGTGTGTGTGTGTGTGTGTGTGTTTGCGTGCGGGCGCATGTGTGTGTGTTGCTGAAGATCAAACCTAGGACTTTGTGCATGCTAGGCAAGTGTTCTACCACTGAGCTACATTCCCAGCCCTTTTTAAATTTTTTATTTCGAGACAGGGTCTTGCTAAGTTGCCCTGGCTGGCCTCGAACTTGCAATCCTCCTGTTTCAGCCTCCCAAGTAGCTAGCATTACTGGCATGCATCACCATACCTGGCATGATGATTGCTCTTATATTAGGTAAAGTTGTTATCATCCTAGCAGGCAAAGATAATTTGAGATATGAAATGAAGAGGTTAAGTCTCTACTTGTATTGAATTTGAAAATAATGTAATAGAAAGACAATATAGATACCACCAAGAGCCCCTGTAGGGTATGGGAATTAGAGACAACCTCCCCTTGATAGGTAAGGAAAGATATGGTTCAGAGAGGTTCGGTGACTTGCCCAAGGCCACACAGCTAAGGGTCAAAATGGGAACCTTAACCTTTCAGGTCTTAGCCACTGTTCTCTGCTGCATCCTGGTTGCATAGCTGAGGCCAGCCCTGATTGGAGATGCTGTTGCTCCAAAGCCTTATGGCCCCCAAGACTTCATTGCTAGCACAGGGTGTGCAGCAAGCCTCACTGCAGACTGTTGGGGTTGAGGCTGCGGATATTCTATGAGCTTTAGGAAAAACTGACTCACATGCTCAGGCAGGCTGGGGCCTGCAGGTGAGGTTATCTGTGGCTTCCTCTGTGAAAGCTGGGGCTATGGTAAAAGCAGAGAACCTGAGGCCTGCCTGATGTGCATTTAACCCAGAAGAAGTAAGAGAGCAGTGCGTGGTTCTGCACCCAGTGTGTCAGGAAGGAAAGCCCCGGAACAGATCCAGGCATGCCCAAAGTGCCAAAGCCAAGCAAAAACATTTTTCACACTATGTTTGGAGCAAGAAGCAAAACTCAAAAAGAGACAGTCCCCCTCCCGCGCTCTTTGAGAAGTGTGTGATGTCAATAAAGAATGGCAAGGGGGCAGAGGTATTCTGATCTCAAGCAAGGGAATGGCGTTCAACAAGAAAGATTAGGATAAACAGAGAGAAGAGACCCAAGGCCTCCAACGGAGGACACAGAAAAAGCACATCTCGTTGCTCTTCCTGAGTGTTTACTTAAAAGAATTATATACCAAGGGACTACCTAACATTGCTCTTTATGTGTAATGCACTATGTTTATACAGGGCTTTTCAGTCACAAAAGGTTTTCATTTCAATAGCCAACAAATTCATTTTTTATTTTATTAGTGCATTGCAATCATACATCTTGAAGGATTTCAGGGTGGTTGATGTATACATGCACTCATCGGTCAATTAGCCCTCCCCAATCCCCACCCCCCCTGCCTCCCCCTCCCTCCTTCCCGTTTTCAGCATAGTAGTTGACTTTGATATCTTTGTGTATGTTCATCCTGTGCTCCAGTTTGTTCAGTTTGTTTCCCTCTCCTTCCCTCCCGTCTCCCTGAGTTAGTTCGCCTTCTTCGCTTGTCTGAGGTTTTCTCTTTGTCTGGAGTCCCTCCTGTGTGGGGTTGTGGCTCATCCTTCTGTGGCCTCAGCACTGGGGTACTCCGGGGTCGGGCTGGGGGCTCACCCACCCTGCGTCTCCAGTGCCATGGGGGAGGGGTTCTCTGGGGACGGGGCCAAGGGCTCGACCGCCCCGCATCCCCAGTGTCAGGGGGTGTCCAGGGGTGGGGGCCAAGGGCTCACCCACCCCGTGTCCCCAGTGCTGGGGGGAGGGGGTTCTCTGGGGGCGGGGCCCAGGGCTCACCCACCCCATGTTCCCAGCAGCGGGGGTCTCTGGGGGCGGGGCCTAGGGTTCGCCTGCTCCGGGTCCCCAGTGCGTGTGTTTGGGGTCTCTGGGGGCGGGGCTGGGGGCTGACCTGCCCGTGTTCTCAGTGCTGGGCCGCTGGGGAGGGGGCCATGTCTCATCTACCTATGTCCTCAGTTCTGGGGTGTTCCAGGATGGTGTTGGGCTGCTCATGGGGGCCGTGGCTCGCTGGCTCATGTTCTGAGTTGGGCTGCTCCTGTGTATGGCCACCTCTTTGTCTCTCCTCTTCACACTTGTTGCAGAAGCAGAGGCTCATGGCCCACCCCTTGAAACCATCGTCGTTGTAAGTGCGGGTCTGGATTGACTTGGGCTTCATCATGTTCTGGAGTTGATTGGTTTCAATGGTGGTCTATAGTTGCTGGTTTCACAAGGATCTGCTATCTCTTTGCTGTTGGTCTCCGAGAGTTGTGGTGTAGGCGAAGGCGCCATCTTTGCGGGGCTTTCCGCTCTCCACTTACCAGGTGAAATGCGTGGAGTTCTGTTCAGCCCCCCCCCCCCCGCTCTGTCCACTATCTTGCACTCTGCTGCTTTTTGGCTCTCTTTGTTTTGTTGAGTTTTGTCTGCCCCACTTTTTTTTGTTAAGAAGCAGTCTTCCCGACAGCCGATTTCCGAGTTTCGGAGTGCCAGCAACACGCTGCCTCCCTTTACCTCACTCACCCGTGTTCTCGTTGCTGGGCGGCTCCGGGGGGCCATGCCATATCCATTCATGTCCTCAGTGCTGAGGTGTTCTGCACCGGTGCTAGGCTACTCTAGGGGGCCATGTTTCACCAGCTCATTTTCTTGGTGTTGGGGTGTTCCTGTGCCTGGCCGCCTCATCTATGTCTCTTTGTGTCGCTTTCTTTGCAGGGGCTGAGGCTCGTGTCCCACCCTTTGCAGTCGTCGCCATTGTAGATGTGGATCTGGTTCTACTTAGGCTTCATCATGGTCCAATGTCGACCGCTTTTGATGGTAGACTATAATTGCTGTTTTCACAAGAATCAGCTGTTTCTTTGCTTGAGGATTCCAGGAGCCGTGGTGCTGGCGTGGCTCAGCCAAGATGGCGCCTTTGTCTCTGCTCTCCGCTTACCAGGTGAAATGCTTTGAGCTCCCTACTGCCCTCCGCTCTTTCCACTGCCTCACATTCCGCTGCACTTTGGTTCTCATTGTTCTGTTGAGTTTTCGCTGCCCTACTTTTCAAGACGCAGTCTTTCCACTGGCCGAGCTGCCTCTTGCTATCCCGCCATCTTGGTTCTCAACAAATTCAATTTAATAAACATTTATCGAACTTTTCTCATATTCAAAGGACGGCTACGTTCCCCCCACATCAATTGGATGATATGGCCTCTAGACATCTTTCCTAAACATAAATTAAGCATACCCTGCCTCTCCCCCTGCTGTATGGAGGGCTCTTGGAGCACCTCCACTGTGTGCCAGGAAAGAGGGAAGCTGCAGATGATACGGAGCATCTTCATGAAGAGTCCTGAGGAGTTTTGTGCACTTCTGCTTCTGTATTAAACCAAACAGCGAGCGATCTTGTGGAACAGAGGACTAAGTCTGCTTTGCTGGACTGCCTTTGGGCTTTGTTATGGGCATGTTCTAGTGCAATAGGGGAATTTTTTTTTAAGTGGTAAAGTTTGAAAAGTAGCAAATCTTAACCTGGATTAATACATTAACTTGTAGGCCTATTAAAACTTCATTAAAGCTGAGTGTGGTGGTGCGCCCTTGTAATCCCAGTACTTGGGAGGTTAAGACAGGAGGATTGCAGTTCGTGGCCAGCCTCAGCAACTTAGCAAGGCCCTCCATAACTTAGTGAGACCCTGTTTCAAAATAAAAAATGAAATAGGACTGAGGGTGTAGCTGGAAGGTAGAATGCCCCTGGGTTCAATACCCAGTACCACAAAAACAAAACAAAAACCCACTTCATTAAGCTGGGTGTGGTGGCACATGCCTGTAACTACACACTTAGGATGCTGAGACAGGAGGATCACAGGTTTGAGGCCAGTGTGCAAAATCTTAGCAAGACCCTGTTTCAAAATAAAATAGGGCCTGTGGGGCGTGGTGGCGCATGCTTGAAATCCCTGTACTTGGGAGGCTGAGACAGGAGGATTGCAGGTTCGCGGCCAGCCTCAGCTACTTAGTGAGGCCCTCTGCAACTTAGTGAGACCCTGTTTCAAAAGAAAGAATAAAAAATAGGCCTGGGGGTGTAGCTTGGAGGTAGAATGCCTCTGGGTTCAATCCCCAGTACGACACACACAAATAAATAAATAAATAAATAAATAAGGCCAGGGGTGTAGCTCAGAGGTAGAACACCCCTGAGTTCTACCTCCCTAGTAACACACACAGAAACACACACACACAAATTCATTAATTCAGGCTTCATTTATTTGGAATTTGTAACAATCTGAATAAATGCTATTATGTATGTAGAGTCATAATATAAAAATGATGAATCCAGGCATGGTGCTACATGTCTGTAATCCCAGTACTTGGGATGCTAAGACAGGAGGATTGCAGGTTCAAGGATAGCCTCAGCAAGTAGTGAGACTCTCATCAACCCAGTGAGATCCTGTTTCACAATAAAAATAAAGTAGGGCTAGAGGTGTAGCTCGAAGGTAAAATGCCCCTGGGTTCAATCCCCAGTACCAGACACACACACACAAAAAAATGATGATGAGATGTTTTATTTTTTTCAGTTCCATGGTCATGATTTAAATACTAAAGAAAAAATTAAAAACCAAACACATTATAAGCAGTAATTTATATTCAAATATTTAATACATAAAATACAAGTATTTTTATCTACTCATCAAAGCAGGTCTGGAAAGTTGATCAGTCTCATCTTGAATTGCATTATGTATTTGAATAGTTACAACACTTTCTTTGATTTATTGAACCATATTCTTAGAATCAAGGCTCTTCCTTCACTCCCCCTCTGCTTCTTGCCATTCTGATAATCAGTAAGGTTTAAATCACTAACCACCTCCCATTTCCTACCACCTAAACCTAAAGAAGTGGCTTCCTAGCTTCTAGTTGGGCAAGTTGTAACAGGGTCACTGCACTGAGGCTCCCCAACATGATTACCCTTGAATTGGTCTTCTTAGCTTCAATTCGGGGGGTGGGGAGTGTCTGTCAAATAATAATAATTTTTTTTTGTGGTACTGGGGATTGAACCCAGAGAGCCCAATTTTATGTCTTATTTGGAAACAGGGTCTCGCTAGGTTGATGAGAGTCTGACTACTTGCTGAGGCTGTTTTTGAACCTGCGATCCTCCTGTCTCAGCTTCGCAAGTACTGGGATTACAGGCCTGCACCACCATGCCCAGAAAATAATAATAATTTGATAGGCCATTTCCCAGGGAAACCCTGATACACCTGTTAATCATTTCTATACCTGAATCATTCAATTTAGATAGAAGACAGTTGTCACAAATTTTCCTTCCGAAGCTCATCAACCTAAGTTTGCACATTCATTCCTAGCTTTAGTGAATCCCCTACTAAGAGGGTGGCACATTCTACATAAAGGTCATTTGCAGCAAACACAGTATGTCGCAAGCACATTGGAATTTTGAATTCTCAATATTGCTTCATGTATCATTTATCCCACGATGTATCATTCATCCTGCAACATACTATTCCCCTTGGTGTCAGTTCTACACACCCTGTGCTTAGGACCAGAGAAACAAGTTATTAGGAACTGAGAGCAAGGAGAGCACAAAATCTTACCCATGGTGGAAGGGCTACATTGTGGCCTTGAAAATATCACCTCACCTCTCTGGGCTTCAGGTTCCCTAGCTATGAAATGCCAGTGTTGGTTGAGCACCATCTTTTCGATAGTGCAAAGCAGGAAGAGGTGAGTGGATGGGGATGGTGGTGAGTGGCAGTGGAGGCTGGTGGTGAGTGGTAGGAGTGGGTAGTTGAAGAAGTTGAATGCAAGAGTAAAGAGCTGAGATTTTTCTCCAACTGACAGAGGAATCAATTTAGGTTCCTGAGAGACAGGGTGAAGTGATGACAGTGTTGTGAGAGTCAAATCAATCTGACAAGTGTGTAAGATGCACTAGAGTGGATTTAGGGATGTCACACATACACTGGAATAGTGAAGTCAAGGCAAACATGCCCTCATTATTTTTGCCTGCCAGAAGGGGAAAGATTCCACTCCAGTTGTCTTGAAAAGAGCTAATTAAATAAGAAGTTGTAAGCCAAAGGGAAAATCAAGGTGGAAGGCTTAACTTTTTATCTTCTGATAATCATCCTCACTCACACCCCCTACATGAGCATAAGCCTTTAAAGTTTTCAGTTTTCACAAGTGCTGTTTCATTCCATCCCCTCAAGAATCAAGTATTTTCCAACATTAGAAACAGTCCTAAACCAGGGCCAGAAACAACTGACCACAGACTCTTTTAGGCAACCTGGCCACACTGGCATTTCCTTATGGGAAGGTTCACTCAGCTGATGGCTCCTCCGAGCAGGTACTCTTGAGGAGGGGGACTGGGTAATAAGGCATGAAGTCCACCGTGCACCCAGCTGAATAGCAAGTGGATCCCTCCTGGACATCTTCATGAGTGTACATTGACTCAGTTCTGCCACCCAACAACTGGGAGATGAGAGCCCCTCCCAGGGCTGACTGCTTTTCAGGATGGCTATCCTCTCATCTAAAGGTAGAACAGGTATAAGTCACATGGAACCTATTTATATGCAAGGAAATGGCTTTTAAATGACCTGAGAATTCCTGTTGCTAGGTCGTAGTTACCTCAAGTGCATACATAGTTGGTTGAGAAGAATCCCGAGTTACCCATGTCTGCCATTGGTACAGAAGGGAAGAATGGCTGCACAGGTTCTCATTTTTGCCATGCTTGTCTTAGGCCCTACCACTTAGGCCTTAAACCTTCTGCCCAAGGACTAATTTTTATCAAGGTGGCTTCTAATTTGCCAGATCATTAAATTAGTGAAATGCCTAGTTACCACTATTTTGCATTCAGTGTGGCCTTTAGTAAGTTCCTCATCAATAGTCTATGACATCATCTCTAATGTAGACTGGTCTCCCCCTTCTGGGTTATAGGAGGTGCCTTGCTGTCCATAGTGGAGTAGTGGAGTGTTGTTTTTTTTTTTTTTTGCAAATCGACATTTGGCTGTCAGCATAGTAAGCACCCTTATCCTAAAACAAGATAATCCTAATTTTGGCAGGGTACAAGTTGTTTCTTTGGGGAACATGATGAAGCCTCTTTCATAAATCGTCATTTGGATGCAGTAGGTTATAGCCAAGGCAAGGGTCCAGTCACTCTTTTAAATGGGAACCTGGCAAAAGGATTGAAGTTTGTCCTCAGAATTGTTGGGTCCTGGGCAACTTTCCAGAGCAGGGAAAATCGATTAGATTGCTTGGTGAGGACTCAGTCAGTCTCTAAAATGTGCACTTTTGACTCATTCAGTTTGGAGATAATGTGTCTTTGACAAAATCCTATAGATTATTGTCTTCAAAAATGTACACTATATCAGAGTGGATTTTCTCAATTTAATCTGTATTTTTTCCATGAGGGAGATTACAAACTACAGCTCAATTTCCATTCTATTAACAAATATTGCAAATCTTAATTCCTGTGTCTGTGCTCATTCTTGGCTCCAGAGTGGTCATCATACTGACCTTGAGTTGCTATTTTAAGACAGTATGGTATGGGTGTGGGTGTGATGACAATTTCTGTTTTGCTTCCAAGAGAAACATTTGTATCCCCATATCTTCTTAGTGGATTCTTACCTAATTCTAACTCCTTTCTTAGTTTAAATTTTTTTTTTTTTTGGTGTGTGTGTGTGTGTGTGCTTGCTTTGGCAGCACATATACTAAAAGTGTTTTTTTTGGGGGGGGGCTACTGGGGATTGAGCACAGGGACATACATTCTACCTCTGAATTATACCCACAGTCCTTTTTTATTTTTATTTTTTGTTTTGAAACAGGGTCTCACTAGGTTGCTGAGAGTCTTGTAATACTGCTAAGGCTGTCTTCAAACCTGTGATCCTCCTGTCTTAGCCTCCCAAGTACTGGGATTACACGTGTGCACCCAAACCCAGCTAGTTTAAGTATTTTATCTATTCAAAGTTGCCCTGCAACATGAACCCACCTTCATAATTCCAACTCTACATAGTCATGGAATCCTCTAATGGCTTCCTAATGAAGAACTGAATTTTCTTTTGCAATCATTTTTTAAAAAAGATATAATGATCATTCACAGTCCTTAACATTACAGGAGTCAACACCTCAACTCTGTTCTCTAATTCCATTCTGTTTCTCAGCTGTCTCGTTTGTCCTTGCAGAGTTAGTGATCAATTCCATGTGGAATTGTTCTCTTGACAGAGCTCCAAATTTCCTTCCAGGTACTGGTCTTATATCTCATCCTGCTTATGTGGTATGGCATGTGAATACTCTATGAAAATCTGTTAACTTAATAGGCCTACAATGGCTTTGGGGTAACTGTAGTTTTGCTTGTCCTTTGTGCTACTGTAGCCCTTTCGCCCTTTTTTATTTTTGTAATCTAACTCATCTTTCTCCTGGGGTCATTACTCCATCTGCAGAGGTATGTGGTATGGGTCTGGCCAGTAGAGTATATTCCATTTCTTTGTTTAGTTACTCCTTGAACTCTTATGGATATACAGTCCCTCATTTTCTTGGTACTTGTCATATGCTACTTTGGGCCAGTAATCTTTTATAGTCATTCATTAATTCAACAAATATTTGTTGAGGACTTTATAATACCTATCCTGTATCTTATCCCTTCCAAGCCAGATTAAAAATTCTTAAGACAGTGACCATGTCTTGCATTCTTTTTTGGTCCACTCTCATTAAGAACAATGTTTTCACACAATAGGTATTTAGTAAGTACTCACTAGTTACATTTCAACTCCAATCATACTTCAAATCTGGCAGGACTCCATATGTACACCTTTCCTTTTAAAAAATGCCAGATCCATCCAGGCTTGGTGGCACACACTTGAAATCCCAGTACTTGGGAGGCTGAGACAGGAGGATCAAAGGTTCTTGGCCAGTCTTAGCAACTTAGTGAGGTCCTCTGCAACTTAGTGAGACCTTGTTTCAAAATAAAAGAATAAAATAGGGCTGGGGGTATAGTTTGGAGGTAGAATGCCTCTGGGTTCCATCCCCAGTAACACACAACACACACACACACACACACACACACACACACACACACAGAGCCAGATCCATATGCCAAGTGCCATGAACACTATTTTGTATTCCAAAAGTATTAATTTCCAAGACATCTACTTATTTTTGTGCAATTATTAAATACTAATTACTACACCACCAATGAGAAAAAGAAGGACCACGAGGATAAAAAATGTACGTCAAATTAGAAAATACTAATTTATAGCTGGACGTGGTGGCGCGTGTTTGTAATCCCAGTACTTGGGAGGCTGAGACCAGAGGATCCGGGTTCGCTGCCAGCCTCAG
>PVJS01055674.1:0-12588 GCA_004027185.1 Glis glis
AACCGGGTCTCACGAAGTTGCGGAGGGCCTCACTAGGTAGAGAGAGAGAGAGAGAGAGAGAGAGAGAGAGACAGAGAGAGAGAGAGAGAGACAGAGAGAGGAGAGAGATCGATCGATCAATCGATCGATCGTGCGCGTGCTCATGTGCGCTGAGGTTGGCCGCGAACCCAGATCCTCCGGTCTCCGCCTCCCAAAGTGCTGGGATTACAAGCGTGCGCCACCACGCCCGGCATCTAGTTATTCTTGAATATGCTGCCCATGTCCATTCTACTGTGTCTTATTAATTCTACTTCTATTCTCTGCAATGCATTTTTCTTTCAAAAACTCCTATTTAATTCCTGGAGGCACTGTGACAACTCACAAATAACGTTCCCATTTTTGTGTCTCTAGAATTTGTATTTCTTTGACTCAAGTAGCCTGTTCCGTACTAGACAGCAATTGCTATTCCATCTGTCTGTCTGCTAATTTGTGAGCTCCTAGGAAATGGAGACTGTCAGGTACTTAGCATATCTGCTGGCATACAACTGACATTGAAAGATTTTTGTAAGTAAGTAAATAATTTCTTTAAAGAAAATACACATTGAATAATTATGGAAGTTAATTAATTTTCCAAATTATTTATTTATTTATTTATTTATTTATTTATTTATTTATTTAGTGGTACTGGGGATGGAAATAAGAAGAGTTCTACCACTGAGCTACATCCCCAGCCCTTTTTATTTTGAAACAGGATTTTGCTCAGTTACTACCAGCTGGCCATGAACCTGTGATCCTCCTGTGTCAGCATGCCAAGCACTAGGGTTACAGGTGTGCTCCATGGTATCTAGCTTCTCAAAATTCCTTTTATGTCAATAATGGCCACATAACATTTTGTCATTTTAAAATTACAGTTACTGAACTGGGTGAGGTGGCGCCCACCCATAATCCCAGTACTTGGAAGGCTGAGACAGGAGAATTGCAGGTTTGAAGCCAGCCTCAGCAACTTAGCGAGAACCTGTTTCCAAATAAAAAAATAAAATAGGGCTGGGGATGTAGCCCAGAGGTAAAATGCCCCTGGGTTCCATCCCCAGTACCACAAAAAATAAATAAAATAAAATCACAGTTACCTATTTCTTTACTTCTTAGAACATAAATTAAGTATAACATTTGGTGTCATTACTTTCATACATTAAAGCAAATTTTAAATGCTTGATAAAAGACAAACACACAAAGACAACAGAAAAACACTTCTGTGGACATGTGGTTGATGTCATAGGAAGAACACAAGTTTCTGTTCAGTGTAGGTTATTAGTTCTATAATACCAGCAGTACAAAAACATTTGCTAATTCTTTCAGCAATCATTTATTGAGGACCTGAAACAGTTGTGGTATGGATAATATAACTGAAGATGGATACAAGTCATATACTCTGTTAAAGACCTTTCCTAATTTTTAGTTGTTAGGTGCTAGTTGCAATTTTCTATTGTTAAGTAACTAGAAAATAAGTGGAAACCAAGACTCCATAGTTCTTTGCTCCTAGAACACTTTAAGCAATCCTGTTCTGTTCTCCTTTGGTCCTCTGAAGATCCTTTTTGTAAACCATCTGCTTAAATCTAACTCTACTACTCCTGGTAAGGAAAGGGAAATAGGAGAGAAACACCTTCAATCAGAAAATAAAGTATAAAAAATAGGGCTGGGGGTGTAGCTCCGAGGTAGAATGCCCCTGGGTTCAATTCCTGGTACCACAAAAAACAAAAACAAAACAAAACAAAAACTCACACATCCTAGAGACACCCAAGGTTGGAAAGAAAGGAGACATTTACCTACTTCCCTATTCTACTTGGTTCTTAGTTGGGAGATAGAGCATCATTGTTACTTCCCATTCTGCAAGGATGAATCACTTCCCACTTTCCTTTGTAATTGTGAGGGAAATTACAAGAGGTTGATGTAATGAAAGTTGCTTAGTCCAGAAGAACCCAGATGATATAAATTCTGCTCTAGCTCACTGTGGCGTTGGATAAGTCACTTCTTTTCTCTGGGATCCTGCAGGTTTTCATCCTGCCTTTAGGTAATGTTGCAGTACAAATGTCCCCCCAAGCATATCACTATACTTACGAGTTTCTTTTTCAGCTAATTCTAGGAAAGATTAGCAGTAACCTGAAGCATCAGGAGTCCATTTCCTTCTTTTTCTTTTTTTATTGATTAAAAGCAAGACAATAACTTTAATCAATATGGCCATACTGGGAAGGCAAGGTGAGATCCAGCATGCCAGCCCTGTCTTTGGGGTGCTTATATGAACTGTAGGTATAAATAAAGGAAGAATTGGGATGGGGGAAGAGCTATGCATAATTAAGCAGTCTTTGTCAAACTATGTTTTTTTTTTATTGGTGCATTGTTATTATACAACGTAGTAAGGTTCAGAGTGACAAATACCTACATGCACTCGGCATTTGTTGTGTATTTTCCCCTATTTCCCACCCCTTCCCCTCACCCCTCCCCAAAGATAGTCTTTACATTCACACTTTCTGTGACTGACTAATCTCACTAAGCATAATATTCTCGAGTTCCATCCATTTTCCTGCAGATGATATAACTGTTATTTTTAATGGCTGAGTAGGATTCCATTATGTGCATAATACCATAATTTTATAATCCAGTCACCTGTTGATGGACACCTAGGCTGATTCCATAGTTTGGCTATAATGAATTGAGCTGATATAAACATGGAAATGCATGTATCCCTATAGTAATCTGAATTCAATTCCTTTGGGAAGATCCCCAAAAGTGGTATGGCTAGATCATATGGTATCTTCATTCCAAGTCTTTTTCAGAAGACCATTTCTATACTGACACAAAGAACCAGCAGTTTGGAAATAAGCCATTGCATTTGTAGACAAAGAAAACATGAAAGAAATATTTTCACTCAAAAGAACTCATACAAACTGTTGTTCTATGTATAACAAGGTTGTCATGTCACCAGGAACAACAGCTGTCTTTTTTTTAATCTCAAACTAGATTTGAAAATGTGAATATAAAATTTTTGGATATGTCCCCAGAAGCACAGGCAACAAAAGCAAAAATTGAATAACAGGATTATATCAAACTAAAATCCTTCTGCACGGAAAATAAAATGATCAACACAATGATGAGACAACCTATAGAATGGGAGAAAATATTTTCAAACTTTACATTTGTTGAAAGGTTAATATCCAAATATGTAAGGAACCCAAAAAACTCAATAGTAAGAAAACAAATAATCCAACTAAAAAGTGGGCAAAGGACATAAATAGACATTTCTCAAAAGAAGACACTGGGCTGGGGATGTGGCTCAAATGGTAGAGCACTTGCCTAGCATAGGCAAAGCCTTGGGTTGTATCCCTTGCTCAGCCAAAAAACAAAACAAAACAAAAAAGACATGCAAATGGCCAATAGGTACAATGAAAAATACATTCAACATCAGTAATCACCAGGGAAATGCAAATCAAAACCACAATGAGCTATCACCTCACAACTGTTAAAGAAGCTATTATTAAAAGGATGATACTTAAGTCTTGGTGAGAATGTGAAGAGAGAACCCTTGTACACTGTTAATGTTAATACAAATTAGCACAATCATTATGGAAAACAGAATAGAGGTTCCCCAAAAACACAAAAATAGAGCTACTCTATAATCATCCTGTAATTCCATTACTGGGGTATATCTTCAAAGAAAAGGAAATCAGTATGAGGAAGAGATGTCTGAATGTTTATTGCAGCATTATTCACAACAGTCAAGATAGTGAATAAAGAAAATGTTGTGTATGTGTGTGAGCACGTGTGAAATAGAATCTCACAAAATGTTATTCAGCCATCTAAATAAGGAAATTCTGTCATTTGCAACAATGCAAGTGAAAATTGACACTATCATGTTGAGTGAAATAAAGCAGACACAGAAAGATAAATACCACACGCATAACCCCACTCCTATGTGAAATCTGAAAACGCTAAATTTATAGAAGTAAAGAAGAGAACAGTAATTGCCAGGACTGGGGTGACTGGAGTTTGGGGTTGGTGAGATGTTGGTCAAAGGATGGAAAGTTTCAGTTAAACAAGAGGAATAAGTTCAGAGTTCTATTAGGAAACATGGTACTATAGTCATAGTCCTGTAAAATGCTGAGAAAATGGATATAAAGTGCCCTTATAAGAAAAGTGGCAACTGTGAGAGATAATGCATATAGTAATTAGCTAGGTTTAGTAACTCCACAGAAAAACTTTGTGTTTTACACAGTAAGTACATAAAATTTTTATCTGTCAATTAAAAATTAAATAAATTCAAAAAACTTCAAGTGATACCTAAATGTTGAAATAATGAAACAGAAGCACCTCTTTTCCCCATAATTAGCTTTTGTAATTTATTATAAAATGTTACATATATAAAATATATAAAGAGTATATTAACCACTGTGAACCCTAATAAAAGAAGAAAAAGAAAATGTACAAAATTTGATAATATATTTAAATTTATTTATCTTTTATACAACTAACACATGAAATATGTTTTTAGTGTAATTTATACACAGGGCTATAATGTTTGAGTTTTGTGTTTAATTAAGCTGGAAGATAAATATATTTATTGGGATTAATTTAGAACAATGGTTACAATTTTATTTCAGAAATTAATATATAAATTCTAATATTTTATAACATATTTTCCCACAGTAATGTTTTTGTATTTCTCTTGTTTTCCTTATTATTGAGCACTTACTATGTCCAGGTCCTATTTTAAGCACTTCACATGATTGTGCATTATCTCATTTATTTATTACATAAAATAATTGAGTAGAGACAAGTTTTTATAAACATTTTGTAGACTATAAAAGTGATAGTACAAAGGATGACATCCCTTGTTTTAACTGCCACTGTTATTTACCTCCAAGTACCATGTTCATAACCTTTAATTGACACTGTCTCTTATAGACTTATAAGCCCTACTATGGTATTCAAGAACCCAAATCAGCTGCAGGCTTCTTGTCTTGTGTTAAAGGATATCTTTAAGTTAGTTATGAGAAAAAAAATGGACAGTGAACCAAAGATGTTACTGGGGACAGCATGATAAAAAAGGTAAAGGTGAATGAATACAATAACTTAAAAATCAGTTGTTCAAACTACTTTCTATACAGACACAGTTTGAATCTATGCTAATACAAAAGTCACCTCAATCCTTGAATGTTAATTCCATATAATTCTTTTTTTTTTTAACTCGGGATTGAACCTAGGTGCATTCTACCCCTGAGCTACACTCCCAGCCCTGTTTTATTTTTTATTTTGAAACAGGGTCTCACTAAGTTGCTGAGGCTGGCCTCCAACCTGTGATTCTCCTGTCTCAGCCTCCCAAGTACTAGGTTTACAGGTGTGTACCACCTGGCCCAGTTACTACACAGAGTTACCAATTACATTTATTCTCACACTGGTATTGTGTACTTTTTTTTCTTCTTCAAAATACTTACCAATTTGCAGAGTCAAGGGTGATAGTAAGCTGATGTACCACTAGAAGCATTTGAATTGCATATGCAGTTTAATAGTGACTGTTTCCTGTCAGGAAACATTTTCTAAGACTATGATAGCATATGTGTAATTTTGTGTGATTTATTCAGAGTTTCATCAGCATCCTTAGGAGGCAACAATATAAGTAACAATATAAGTAACTTCAGAGGGAAAAAGAACCATAGTGGAATATGGGAAAAAGGGACTGGAGATTTAGCTCAGACTTTTGACTGCAGAAAGCTAGATATCACCTTTTCTTATTTTGCTGGACATCATTGTAGAAATTTTGGAAGAAGATGCTTCATTTTGCCAGGTTCAAAATGCTCAGTGGGAGAGTTTGTGATCTGGAACTTGCCCAATGTATTTAAAAGCTGGGTGGATTGGCAGAGAGGATAAACTGGCAAACCTTTTACATGCAGTTCCTAGAAACTGAAAAGCTATGTGACCAGTCTATAGAATCACTTTCAATCATGATGTTTTAGTACCAGAATTAGGCAGCATCAGCCCTTTCAATTTATTGATGAAGGAACTAAGGCTCAAAGAAGTTAAGTGACTTCCTGGAAATCAAATGGATGCCAGCATCAGAATGAAATCGAAGTGCTCAAATTCAAAGCCAAGGGCTTTTTGGAGAGCCTCATGCTGCCTCTTACATTAGACTGCCTCTTATAGGTTTATAGTTCAATTGCTCATCTTATAAATAGTTTTCCTTTTCCATAGTCACCACGTCAATCATGTGGGTAAAAACCCACCCCTTTATGATACCAATTCATTCATGTGAGTTGTGTTTAAACATGGGGTAGAGTCCACCCTGACTATCTTTGAGTTCCAGTCTCAGGAAGAGCAATATTGTGTAGCCATTTTGAAAAAGGGAACGTCGTGAATAATATTTTAATGTCAATGTAATAAGCAACTAACAAGATGAGGGGAGATTTATAGTATAATATGAAAACACAATACTGAGTAAACAAAAAATATATGATAAGATTTCTTTTAAACTTTTATTGGTGCATTATAGTCTCGCATCCTAATGTAGCTCATAGTGATAGTGACATGCATGCACACAGCACTTGGTAGGTTTCCCCAGCTCCCTCCCCACTCCCCCCTTCCCCATGCAAGATACCATGATTGGCATTGGTATTCTCATATATGTACATAATGTCAGGGAAAGTGATTCCTTCATGAATTCTCCCTCTTGAGATTTTAAAATGTACCACATTGGGAAAAACAAATCAATGAAAATTAAATGACCTATAAATAACCTTTTCCATCATAATTGAAATAGTCAATATTAGAACCAACCTATTTAGGAAAAGGTGACTTTTGTTTTCTTTCCTTTCTGAATTTGGCTATTTATTTTCAGAAAAATATAAAATTTGGAATGCCATGTATTATTTAGTTATTATTTATATGAATTGTTATCATAAAATTAAAGGGGATCTATACAGAACAGTTGAATTATTCACACAGGGAATGTGGATTTATATTATGAAGCTGTGGGTCTTGTTGATTTAAATAGTTTCTGAATATTTTTGTGTCTTTGTTGCAAGACTATGTTGTATTATGTTCAGCTGTAATTGTGTTATTCATAGGCATGAATTGTATAATCATAGTGTGATGATGGCTTGCAGGTAACCATGACTACTACTATTGTTCCATCAATTTTTGCTTCTTTGTACAATGGTGAATATTTTCAGTGGTTCTATTATTTGCTCTTTTAAAATTGGGAACCTAAATTATAAGTCATTTCTATTTAAACAAAGTCTTGCATGATTTTACAGGGTTTCCTCCTTTTAGATACTTAAATATAGAATACCAAAAAGGAAGCTTGGGGTAAAAATCTGCTAATTTAAACAAAAATAACTATCAGTGGAGCCCCCCCATCTTTTCTCGCTTCCCAGGGTGAAATGTTTACATTATTTTAAATTATTTTCTACCCTCTCTCTTTGTCATTAGTTCCTTGCTATTCTTTATGCACCAGATTTCTGAAAACTTCCCCTTCTATTCCATACATGCGAACTCCATTATTGTTCAGTCCTTCACCACTCATACCTGAATTATTAAAATACCCTTCTGACTGGCCTTCATGCCATTCTTAACATTATCCTTGATTTCACCTCCTCTTACTCTCTGTCTTAACTGCACTCTGAGGTAGAATTGTTTCCACCACACATAGACACACACACACACACACACACACACACACACACACAAAAAAAAAAACCACCCCTGTTCTGAATGTAAGCATTTTTCCTATCAGAGATTGCAAAGCTCAGAGTGAATATCCATCTATTTATTTGTTAAGCAGAGAGCCTTATTTGCTTCACAGGGACTCCCACTGGTTGGGTACAAAGCTCTGAGTGGCTGAATGCTGGGAGGCTTTGTAGCATATATCCCAGTGTGTTTCACAGTGAACATTAAAGACATTTCTCCACTGATAGTTATAAAGTCGACTGAAAGCAAAATTACATGGCCAAGGTCAAAGGTGATAGTACATTTTAAATACTTGTGATTATGTGTATTGAAACACAAATAAGTTCATGCTCCTAACTGTGATGAGCCAATTCATTATTGTCGGGTAACACTAACAATAGACTCAAAGTAATGCAACCCTTTATTATTACTATTGAGACTTTCTATTGAGGTAAAGTTATTTAGTTATTGCAAATATAAACTACTTCACTCCTTATGTAAAAACTGCTTGATAAATCCTAGATCCACTGATTCAACCTTAAAGCAGTATTATAAAATCCAATAGTCAAAAGTTACCAATGAAATCCAAGAATTACAAGTTATATCAAATACTTCAAAGTCTCTACTTGCATGTGTTATGTGAAGTGTTTCCAAACACACAAATACAATTCTTCCTCCTTGCTCCCTGCATTACACTGCAAACCTGCAGCACTCCTCAGAATCTTCTTCCTCTACCAGCTCTGTGTCATTTTATTTTTCCCTTTTCTGCCTGAGATTCTTTATTATGTAAACATAACTAGCAGTTTTCCATGAGACATAATTATGCTCCTTCAATTTAGGGAAGAAAGTAGAAAGGAGACTAGAGATTCACTTTGGAAAGATGAGAGGAAACAACTAGGAATCATCTCTAGTTAATTATTTTTCATCAAAAAAGTAATTATATGAGATGCAAATCAAAACTACCCTGAGATATCACCTAACCCCAATAAGATTGGCAAACATTAAAAACACAAACAACAACAAATGCTGGTGAGGATGTGGAGAAGCAGGAACTCTAATACACTGCTGGTGGGAGTGCAAATTAGTGCAAGCACTTTGGAAAACAGTGTGGAGGATCCTCAGAAGAATGGGAATGAACCTACTGTATGACCCAGCAATACCACTTCTAGTCATCTACCCAAAAGATCAGAAACCAAACTACCAGACTAATGCATGTGTGTCTATGTTTGTAGCTGCACAATTCACAATCGCCAAACTTTGGAACCAGTCAAGGTGTCCATCAACAGATGAATGGGTTACCAAACTATGGGATATGTACGCAATGGAATTTTATGCAGCCATAAAGAAGAACAAAATTACATCATTTGTAGGGAAATGGAAAGAATTAGAGAACATTATGCTAAGCGAGATTAGTCAGGCACAAAGAGGGAAAAGTTGGATATTCTCCCTAATATGTGGAAGCTAGGGAGAATGGGACTTAGAAGGGACTCCAGACAAAGGAGAAAACTTTAGATGAGCAAGAAGGGCACCTAACTGAGGGAGTTGGGAGGGGGGTGGAGGGAAACACACTAAAGCGCATGAGGTATATATCCAAACTTATAAAACTCAAATCACTGTGCAAAGCACTAAAGGGAGGGAACGGGGAGGGAATGGGGTGGGATTTGAGGGAGGGCTAAATGGGCGATGTGTGCATGCATGATTCTTCTAACCTGACACCTATCAAATGTATAATTACAATGCACCAGTAAATGGATATAAATAAAAAAATAAAAATAAATAAATAAAAAAGTAATTATATGCTGCATGTGGTGACCCACACCTGTAATCCCAGTACTTGGGAGGCTGACAGGAGGATTGCAGATCTGAAGCCAGACTTGGCAACTTAGCAAGAATCTCAGAAATTTAGTGAGACTCTTTTTCAAAATAAAAAATAAAAAGAGCTGGGGATGTAGCTCGAAGGTAGAATGCCCTTGGTTCAATTCCCAGTACCAAAATAATAATAATAATAATAATAATAATAATAATAATGATAATAATAGTAATAATACAAAAAGTTAGCTACATTTCTAATTAGATTTTTGAAAAAGAGCCAAATTTATAAAAATATATTCTTATAAAAATTATATATATTGACTACATGTATAACAGATTGTGCTGTAATTTGGTAACAAAGCTTTTGGTTTTAAGGGGAATCTCGAATTAAGACCATTTTGTTATAGATAAAATAACAACTTTTTTTTACTACACAGTCATTTTTTCTCAGATTATCGTTTAAAGAAGTCTCAATTTTTCTTTTTAATATATTAGACCAATATTTACCCTCTGCTTAATTTCCTATGCTTGAGAGGTACCAGGAATGCTATGCCTTTTATCATGGATAGGAGAATCCATCAGTCCATTTTTCTAATGGTTCCAATGTCATTTGTTCCCACAGAGGTGTATAGAGGAGAGAGCTTGATACACATCAGATGTGAAACCTCACATATCTCACGCACTGGGAAGGTTGATGTCTATTTAATTTGTAATCCTCTTACCTCTCATGAGATAAGAATGAGAGAAGAGGTACCAAACAGCTCCAAGACACAGTTCTCTGAACAACAAGCATTGTTAATGGTGACTTCGCAGGGAGGCATCATTTCCTGAGGGGTCTCTCTAAGCTCCTCTGCTCATCTGAGCTCCACAAAGGTAGGTTGTTTGACTTCTTGACTGAACACATATATTATTTTCGTAGGGCGCTAACAATGCCACCGCAGGCCATGGAGCACTTCTATGTGCACTGAGGGAAAGTGGCCCTTCTTTATAACAGGGTCATCCCTGCACCTTGGCCAGCTTGGCCAGCAGAAGAAGGGTAAAGGCTTCTGTCATCTTCTGCCTGACTGCCTCTGGGTAGGGTGCAACCTTCAGTACAACGTGCAGTAGCTGTCTCATCTGTCCATCTTTCTGACTTCATTCCAATCTTTTTTTGATATACTTTCATGGATACATTGCAGTTATAAATTACACTGAAGTATAGAGTGATAAGAACATACATGCACACAATACTTTGTCCATTTCCCTTCATTTCAGTCTCCAAGCTTCGTTGATACGTTCTTAACCTCCACTGGAGGGAGATGCAAGCTTGGCAGTCTGTGGGGAGAAGAAGCTGCTTTCAATGGATGGAGAATGATTTTTGAAATATAAGATTTTATACATGGTCTACAGGAGGCAGTTTTTAGCCTACTATCTATGTTAAATGAGCCTCCATCTCTTACAGTTTAAAAAATATAAAAGGCATCTTACAAAGTGTCTCTAGTCATTAACCTAATTTATATAATATTTAGATAAGCTCATAAGATTGGGATAGGTACAATGTTGGCATCTCTGGCTCCTTTCTAAAGGAAGTCAGTCTTTGAATATTCCATTGAAAGCTATCCATGAAACACACTCACACACACACACACACACACACACACTCACACACACACACACACACATGTATATAAAATATAAAATCTCTCTGTAATTTGAAAAAGCTTTTAAAATATTTATTAAAAATGGATTTACAGAAGCAAACATTATTTACTTTTATGTTGAAAAGTTGATAGTGCAGACAAAAGGCAAAATTATGACTCTCATGAAACTATAAAACAAATACTTGTCAAATACCTATTTCCCCCCAGCTAGTCAATTCCTCTGTTGAAATCCTGACCTCCCAGGTGATGGTATTAAGAGGTTGGGCTTTCCAGAGGTGATCGGTCTTCACAGTGGAGGCTTCGTGAATGGGATTAGTGTCTTTTACAAGAGTTCTCAGAAAGGTCCCTCTCACTTCCACCGTGTGAGGGCACAGTGAGAAGATACTCTCTCTGAGCCAGAAAGTGGGCTCTTACCAAACACCAAGTTTGCTGACATCTGACCTTGAACTTCCCAGCCTCCAGAACTGTAAGAAATAAATTTTGGTTATTTATAAGTCACAATGTTATAATAATCTATTGTATTTTGTTAGAGTAGCCCAAATGAACAATGTTAACAGAGCTTTTCAAATCTCATGGGAAAGACTTTTTTTTAATTTCCTACACACAACTGTTACTGAATCTCATTTCCCAATTATATTGTCAGCTCCAAATCCATCACCAAATTCTTAGGTTATTATGACATTGATTATTTTTCATTTCTGTTGTATATGTCTCAGTATTTTACTCTCTGTCTAGATTGTTAGGTACCTAAACAAAAGGTCTGTATCTCTTATTTTTCTTGGTGTTTGGACCAATCAATGAGTGATAAAAATAATAACATGACTGAAAGTAATAACATTGCTGAGTGTTACAATTTTCAAAGCATATTAGCATTTACTTTCTAATTTAATATCAGGGGTAAAGCTCAGAGGGGTCAAAGAAGATTGGGCTAGGATTCACAGCCTGTAGAGACAGAACTAGAAATTGTGTGGCAGGATTTGCATTTAATACTTCATTGCAATTGATCAAATGGTTAGTTATTCAGAATAACGTAAGAGAGGCGGGAGAGTAAAGACATATTTCCCTTTTAAGTTAAAACTGAGAGTTACTATTTCTTAGTAAGGAGGTTCATATTCTCTCTCTCCTTTTTTTTCTCTTAATATTCAAATAGCATATTTGAATATCCTGAGATGGGAGGGTTACTGGAGCAAATAAAGATTTGGAAACTTGAGAAACTTGTACACTAACTGGCCAACAATTGATCACTAAAGATAGAATTTCCATAAAAGCATTTAATAAGTTTTTTTTTGTGTGGTACCGGGGATTGAACCCAGGGGCGTTCTACCTCCGCGCTACACCCCCGGCCCTATTTTTTTATACTTTATTTTGAAACTGGGTCTCACGAAGTTGCAGAGGGTCTCACTAGGTAGAGAGAGAGAGAGAGAGAGAGAGAGAGAGAGAGAGA